>BPLR01009865.1:0-28018 GCA_021605095.1 Caerostris extrusa | reverse complement strand
TTTTGAGAATACAATTTTTAAAAGGTGTTACAGACACAAAGTTTTGAGCATATTTAATCAAAACATCGATCTACAACCCTTGCACTTATTCCATCGATTACAAAGTATTTTATGCCAGTTTCAAAGAGCATGTTTAATTTAGAATCAATAAATTCAGTAAAGGCTGTTTTGCCATATTTGTAATTGATAAAGCATTTATTCATTAAAACGATTCCAAATGTTTAAAGAAGTAGCAATTAGTAAGAGACAAATATGTTGAATGAACCAGAGTGGTTTGGTTTGTCACTCTAAGGGCATTTTGTGCCCACAAGACCGGGACCTACAGTTTAACGGGGAATCGAACCACTAACAAACATCCACTCCACCACCAGAATTCAAACCTGAAGCCTGTGGTACCAAAGGCCAGAGCGCCAGCTAATTGGCTATCAGGCAGGTAGAATGAACCAGAACGTAAAATTTCAACTCGTTTAGTTTTTGCGTACAACTTGTAAAACCTGAGGTTTTGCTCTATCGTGGAAATAATAACGACTTATCAATTCACCAATGCTTGATTTGATGATAACAATTTCTGATGCACAATACCAGCTTGTTGTCTTGACTGTGCATTAATTATTTCACCTATTCTTAGGCAGCTATAATAGATAACTCTCCTTTGATTCCACCAAAACGTCAACATTGTCTTCTTTGGATGTTAGCTTGGTCTATGTGCGTGTTTAGGCTTTTCATCTATATCCGGCCAATTTGCTGAGCTGTTATGATTATCATACAGTATCCACTTTTCATCACAAGTAATGATATAATCCAAAAAGGAACAAGTTCTTTTTTGAATACTTAATGATGCGTTAATCTTCTAAATCTGCCCCTCTAAAATTCTGCCTATATGCCAACTCGTATAGCATCCATTTGTCCGCCATCTTTCTAAGCTCTGCAAGATGCCCTCGAAACTGTTGCTATGTTTACTCCAAATCAACAACAAGTTCTTTAACAGATATTGTAGGGTTAGCTTCAACTTTGCATACATAACATCATTACAAAAGACGCTTTCAGATCTATTACAGGGTTCGTTTTCTAAGTCTATATCTACTGATCTGAACTTCTCAAACCATCGTCTCACTTTGTATAACATTAGCTGTATTATTCTTAAATGCATCTTTAATGTTTCGTGTTGCTTGGGCAGCAAAATGTCCAAGTTTATCTTCACATACAAAATTGAACAGGATTTTGTTGGATTCTATGCTTCTATTTGTTAATGTTTTCCAATATGCAAACCAAACATACCATTAGATAGAGCACAGAATAAGAAGCAAAAAATTATATACTACTGTGTCCAAAAGTAAGACCAGTTTCAATTTAAATTTCCCGGGCATGTGGTATTTCAATTTTTTTTTTTTTTTAGGTTGTTGGCACTGTTCTTAATATCTGTGTGAAATGTGACGTCAAAATCTAAATTAGTGTTTGAGTTACGCTTGGTTTTGTGAGATGCTAAAACTGATTTCGGCGATTTTTGAAATGTCTCTTCAATCGACTCAAAACTGTGTACCCGGAGTGGTCTTTTGAGTTTAGGGAATAGCCAGAAGTAGCACGATACTAAATCAGCTGAATACGGTGGTTGTAGAACGATATGAGTTTCATTTTTGGCAAAAGTCACGAAGAATCAATGCAGTGTGAGCTGGCGCATTCAGTGTTTTCGGTACCAATTGAGATTTGACGCGTTTGAGGAACAAAATAGAATTGACCGATTCTTTTAAAATTCCAACGTCATCAGCAAGGTCTCCTAATTGTAAATCGACGGTTTGCAAGCACCAAATCTTTAATTTTTTGGACGTGACTTTCGTCGGTTGAGGTTGGTGGGCGACCAGAGTTCTTCGTCTTCAACGCGTTCTCTGCCTTCTTTGAACTGTTTTTACCATTTCTAAATATTTCTTTCCGATATAGGAATGCTCACCGAATATCTTCTGCAATATTCTATACGTTTCCGTAAACAAAATTTAACGCAATTTCTTGCTCAACTAATTCAAAATTTCAAAAATCGCCGGAATCAGTTTTAGCATCTCCCAAAACCAAGCGTAACTCAAACACTAATGAATATTTTGACGTAAAATTTCACAGAGACGTCAAGGACAGTACCAACAACCTAAAAAAAAAAATTAAATACCATATACCGGGGAAATTTAAATTGAAACTGGTCTTACTTTTTTGGACACAGTAGTATGTCAATAGGTTACGAATATTTGCTGAAACAAAATGTGAAAAAATTTGAATTTTGCACTATGCAACAATCGAAAATATTAATATTCAAAAATAAATTACGAATTTTATGTGTTTTCGAACTTATATCACAGAATTACTTTTAAAACAGAGAACAAAATAAAAAAAATAAATGAATAAAAAGAACATTAAAAATTCATTGATTCCGTTGCATTGTAAATTCAAATGATTTTTTTAAATTTAAAAACAACAAATTAGACCATTTTGAAATTTTTTGTTTTGTACCAATTATATCTATGAAACATTTAAGAAGACGAACATCTCAGTGACTTGATTTACGCTATTAAATATAAAAACATGCACATATTATTAACTCTAGTTCAGAAAAGATTAAAAACACATTCTGAATATATTTCATTGTAAGATGGCAATAAATTCAAAGTGAATTCAAACTAGTATAAAACATTGCTATCGATGTAGTAATAGAACAAAATTTCTGTTTTTTTTTTCCTTGAGAAAATTTCGCCTTCTTTAGGAGTTTAGTGAATTCCAAACACGTAGAAACACCATTACTGAAAGTACAAATGTTATGCTGAAGTACATAAATACAATTAATTAGAAATTCAGATAGGAGGGTCAAGTTCATTACTGAAAATCCCACATTTCTGTCGTCGAATAATCCGTGATGGCATGAATCAAAATAATATATGTGGAAAGATTATTTCTCCTTGCGGTTTTGGATTAGATTTTATTCTTGGTACTATTGGTTTGATTTGGAACCCTTTTCATAAAAATAGCAGTTTTCGTAGACAATGTATTTGATTAAAAATTCAATAAATGTCATATTTTAAAAAGAATAGTATTCATAAATATTGTACTTAGGATTTATGTTTAAATGTAAGAATAATATTTATGGTGCTTCATATATTTTATTCTTATTCTGATGTCAAGTAGTTCGTGGAAATAGTTTTCTTCATTTCATGTTTGATTTTCTTAAATGTTGTAATATTCTTATTTATATCCAACTTTCTTTTATTTCTGAAACTAAGTTGAATTAAAAAATGAATTTAGTTGGATTTATTGAAAGATAAATGTTGATGATAAAAGCCAACATTTTTTATCAATGTTTATGTATTGAAATTGTGTACTTACAATTGATTTTCAATCTCAAAAATTATTTTATTTGTTCCAGTAATATTAAATCTTAAAAATGTATACAGTAATATTAAATCGTAAAAATGTATATATTAAATAAATATCAAATCGTAAAAATGTATATAGTAATAATAATTCGTAAAAATGTATGTAGTAATATTAAATCGTAAAATGTATTTGATTAATAATTCAATAAATGTCATATTTTAAAAAGAATAGTATTCATAAATTTTGTTCTTTAAATAAAGAAAGCTATTAAAAACAAGTTTATTTCCACGAGCTACTTGACATCAGAATACGAATAAAATATATGAAGCACCATAAATATTATTCTTACAATTAAATATAAATCCTATGCTTAATTGTAAGAATAATATTTATGGTGCTCATATATTTTATTCGTATTCTGATCAAGTAGCTTTGGAAATAAACTTGTTTTTTAATAGCTTTCTTTTTATTTCATGTTTTATTTTCTTAAATGTTGTAAAATTTTTATTTATATTTAAATTCCTTTTATTTCTGAAACTAAGTTGAATTAAAAAAAATGAATTTAGTTGGATTTATTGAAAGATAAATTTTGATGATAAAGCCAAAATTTTATCAATGTTTGAAAGTAATATATGTATTGAGATCAAGTACTTACAATTGATTTTCAATTGAAAACAATACTTTATTTGTTCCAGTAATATTAAATAGTAGAGATGTATGCACGAGATAATAAGGAAGATTATAAACTTTTTAACTTGTAATTAATGTGTACTTAGCAATACTTTTGAATTCTTGAATCTTCGATTATAAGTATGAATTTAATAATTTAATTCTAGTCAATTTTTAAGAAAACGACCATGTTGCGAAGAAATGTAACAATTTATTTTAAATCTTAGGCTTGATATTGTGTCGACAGGTTTTGGTAAAATTAATACATCGAACTTTAAACTTAATAAAGAAATAAAATAATGAAGAAGGTAAAATAATAATTTAGATATACTACTTACAGACATATGCCCAAGTATATAAAATTGATAATTTCATCGTTCAATACAAAAAACATATTATTTCTTTCAAAATGATAATTTGTACTGTTATCAAGATCATAATTGGCTCGACAGCCTAGAGGGGACCAGGCTTTCTTCTGAAGACGTACCACAATGGCCTTTGGCATCGGTTCATCAGTTTCATTGCCGATAGTCTCGGAATCGGATTCAACAGAATCAACAGGTGTCATCTAAGGTCTTCCTTTGATTCTTCTCCGAGTAACTCATGCGTTTAAAATTTACTTGACTAGGTTGCTTTCGTCCATTTCACAATAAGAAAAGTCCAATTTGTACAGTTGACCTTAATATATTTAATAATATCTAATTCATATCTCTTATTCCGTACATTTTTAAGTTGCTTTTACTAAGCTATTGGCCATTAATCAAAATAACACCCAGCATATTTCCCAAAATCTTCCTTTTAAAAGACTAATTTTTAGTTTCTTCCTTTTTATCAAAATCATAAGCCATATTTCAGAAGGATAACACGCGCCTTCTTAGGATTATAAATAAGAAATTTGGTATTTCTACTGTAAAAGTTTTATTTTAAAACTCTTTTTAGCCATAAAAAACCCCTGTTAGACAAGGAAATTCAATTTAAAATTTCAGGCATAATTTTGTGTCAATTAGTATAATAAGATTGATTGTCAAAAAAAAATTATAAAATTAAAAGGTGTGAACCAACTTCGATAGAAGTCTGCATATCACCAATGCCTTTTGAAATACATATGCATCTCGTTTTTTTGCCACTGCCAGAAAATGGCCTGAAAATCTATAACAAGACGTAGATCTATAACAAGATTAGTAAGGTAAACTGAGCTATCAATATAATTTCTTGGATGAAAGCTGTTAAATATAATGTGCTTTTTCTTGTCATTGCTCTCTGCCTGCGCATTTGATTTCTTTTATGGAGGTCAAATCAATGATGCAGTTATTAACTGCAATTGCTGACATTTGCTTAAATAAGATATAACAAATTCCACCTTCCAAGTCTCAAGTCCAAGGTAGCATTTCAAAGTCGTTTCTGTAAATCCATCTAGTTATTTTCTTCAATGGATTTCAGAACAAGAATTTTTACAGGAGTTTAATTTTTTTTTACATTTTTTATTATTTTTTTTTTTTTTATTTAAGCCAACCCCCTCTCAATCTGGGGAGGTCAGGTCACCACACTGTTATGTCTCTGGCCATAGGGATAGCCCACCTATATATATATATATATATATATATATCCGTTCAAAAATTTGCTAAAGACAGAAGTTATGGTTATCAGTCTATAGCAGGTAAAGGAAGTGCTATCTTTGTTAGGCTTCAGAATTGGGATGACTTGTGCGGTGAACAACTTTTGTGAAATATGCCAGTGAGCCACCCGGGCCATTAAAAATTAAAAAGAAGCTGATGAAGATACTTATCAGGAAGAATTTTAATTAATTTAGCTAGAATACCGCCACAACAAAATTATTATGTGCAGCGCATGTGGCAGCTTGTAATTCACTGAAAGTAAAAGGTTCATTATAATCAACTGAAAGATCAAATGGAATAAATTACTGGTCGGAAATAGGAATTGAATAAAATGGATGCTAAAAGATTTGCGTGTGGAACTGGATCTACAATGAACAAATTAGTGTTAGCACAAATAATTTTGTTGCTGGTGATATGATTATTTTTGTTGTGAATAGTTCTGAAAATGTTATAAATTTTTCCATTATAGCCAGTAGAAGCAAACCTGAATAACAATATTTTTAAGTTGTGAAATCCACGGTGAAGTCTGGCAGAAATCTTTTTATATGCGATTCACTGGTCGGAAAGGAAAGTGCTTAGAGTGGAAGGAAAGTGCATTAAAGGAAAGTGCAGGCTTGACACAAAAGTCGTTTTCTCTGCTGTAAAGTTTATTGCACTGTGTATTTAGCCAAGGAAGTGTTAGCTGATGAAAAATACTGTAGTGTTTCTCATTTTTATGCCAAACGTTATACATTGAAACTAAGAATAACTAACTAAGATTTTTAATCAGAATACCGAATGTATGTTTGCCATTCTGTCGCTCCTGAAGAAAAACAACATTAGGCTACACGGTGGTCTGTCTACAAGATTTTTGGTTATTCTAATGATGAAAGGATAATTGGATCGGTAAATGATCACTATATCAGCACTGGAAACGGAGAGATCAAGAAGATATGAAGAAGATGGAGTAATGCGAGTTGGTGAGTTGTTGTTTAAAATGTTTAAACTATTATTCAGATATTTAATTAAAGAATCGGAACTGTTATTTGAATAAAGGCTGAATCAAGAATGGGATGATGACAATTGAAAACGCCAAGAATGATGAGAAAGGAATTGGATGACAGATGATTATGAATTGGCCTTTAGGAGAATAAATATTAACTATAGTAAACGTTTTATGAGGAAGATGAATTGTAATGGCCTATATTTCGTTATTAAAGGGGAAGATGAATAAGATTGAGAACACTGCAAGATATAATAGAATTAACAACTATTAAAATCCTTCCACTCGTGTGTTATACCGTAGATCGGTTTTATAAATTAGTTTGCCAGATGGAACTGATCTTCTGAAATAAGTAATGTTTCCTGTATAGCTAAAATTTGAATTTAATTAAAAATTTGAAGTAAACAAGATCTTTCGGCCCCATTATCGCAAGCATTTTGTTGTAAAAGGCAAATGTGGAGAGAACAGGGGGGAAAATTTAGAAAAATTGTAGAAAATTTAATCCAAAAAAACGGCCTAATTCACTTATTTAGTGCTCTGTACTGATTATTATATCATATGGTAGATAGAGAGAACTGGAGACTCAGTACCATGATTGTGAAATTTGCCACTGTGCGGTAGAAATCTTGTTATCCAAAATTTTATCTGAATTGAAAAATGGAAGTAAATAAGATCTTTCATCCCTAATATCGCAAAGCATTTTTTATTGTAAAATGCAAATCTGGATAAAACAGGAAAAAAAATTGTAGAAAACTTAATCAAAAAAAAGAGAGCCTAATTCACTTATTCACTATTTTGGACTGATTGTTATATCATACTTATGGTAGATAGAATTGGAGATTCAGTACCAGGATTGCGAAATTTGCCACTGTGCTGTAGAAATCTTTTAAAACATCGAAGCCCAGTTTTTTAACTTTAATATTTTTTTCTTATCTTTTTAAATGTAGTTATTGGAGGTATAACGGTGGGGAGTAGATAATTTCATTATTGCTTGACTGAAGGTGGAAAGGAAAAGTTATATTTTCTACGAAGGCTTTAACGGAGTTTTGAAAATTTCTGAAAAATCCGAAATATACTTGACAGACTTCTCTTATCATTTGTTGAGTTTCCATGCCATGCTGTTTAAAAAATTGTGTCATTTTCTCTTCTGCAATATAAGTAGCAGATAAAGGAGGTCCAGCTTTGAGTTTTGATTAAAAAAGAATCCTCCTTTGGAGTACGATATAGTTTCTGGGCTTCTATGAAAAAAAGACGATTGATTGTTTTGAATTGAAATTTTTTTTCTTCTGCTTTGAGTTTAGAGCAGTTATTATCCGTGGCAATTAGAAAATTTAGGAACTGGGGCTGCGCATGAATTCTTAGGATATTGAGAGCTGCAGATTTCACATGCAATCAGTTTTTTACAATTAGAAGTGGGGTGTGTAAAACAGAAACAGTGGTGATACTGACTGGGAAAAAAACCCAATAATATTTTCCGTTGTGTAAGCCATAATCTGGCGTGCTCAGTAAACCTGATGAAAACTGTTTCCAAACTAATTACTAAGACCGATGTGAATAAAATAGATTTAGTTCGTTTTCTTCAAAAATCATCAGAGTTCTGTTACTGGAAAACTATTTCCTTCTTCTGGTTCTTTTGCAAGATCTGCCAAGTTGTTGTGGGGAGTTGATATCTATTAGAAATAGAGTTGATAATTAGTAAAGGAAAAAAGATATGATGATATTGAAATGCCCATTAGATCCTTGACATTTAACGATTCGGAAATGTCAAAATGATAGGTGAATATGAGTAATTTACCTTGTAAATTGATGCGCACATAATCCATATTTTAAAGTAGTTATTTTGGATGAACTGCTGTTTTTTTAATACTTTAGGATGTAATTTGAAAATCGTGCCATTGGGAACTTCGAGAACTATAGTAAAGGATCGTGCGCCATATTTGAAAATGCGATCTGTAGATCTGTTAAGAATATCTCGGTTGACTTTGAAAATGAAGATCTTCATCAGGGGCTGCATTCCGTAATATTAAGGGTTCAAAGTGGTATCCGCCATTGTGAGTGCTAAATATATACCGACTTCTTGGCTTTCAGGTGTACGTCAAACCCAAATTAACAATTTGCAACAAGTGTGAATTAGAGTCCAAAGTAAAAGAAGAGTATATATAGGTGACTTACCTAAAATGTAGACTAAATCTAAAGAAAAACTGTATAAAAATGAAAAATAATACAAGAAAACAATAACAAATGGATAATCAGAGAAATTATGCATACTAATTTTTTACTGAAATACATGCACACACTTCTCAACAGAAAAAAAAAACCTTTTTTTTTCTCTGAGGTTGAGAATTTTCTTTTATATGTAGCTAAAGAAATTTTCAGTTTAAGAATAGTAAGTTATTTGATGTCTTTGCTGTCATATATGAATAAAATAAAAAGATTGCTTATACTTAAAAAATAATGTCAAATAAAAAAAAAGTAAATAGTGCAACTTTAAATTTAATTTTTAACTTGGTGATTTAACTTTTATTCCTTTTAAAACCTTATGTGAATACTAAAGAATAAAAGTGAAAGCAAGTGACTTTTTAATTAAGAGAATTTTAGAAGTTCAATCAATCGTATTTTAACTTGCAACCCAAAAAAGTACAACTTTATTTAATTAAAAATAACTAATATTAATTTTTAGCTATTTTGATTTAAACTTTGTGTAACTATGTGATAGATTACGGGAAAAATTTAATTTTTCCATGTTATAATGCTATAGGTAAGAAAAATTCAACACATACGCTCATAAAACTTTTAATTTTATATCGAAAGATTGTTGTTTACTTTACAATTAATTTTTAGCAGATATAAAATTAGATTTAATAATTTTTATAAATTCCAACTAGATTAGACGTTAGAATTTGTTAGAGTTTGTGTTCAAGAGCAATTTTAATTTAATTTTTTATTTCTTTTTATTTAACTATATACATTCTGCTCGATTTCTGTAAAGTTTGTTTTAAATTCCTTACTAAATTACTGGTTTTTCGCTTTGAAAAAGTATTAAAAAGAGATACAATGAATTAATCTACTGTATTTTCTTACCCATAAATTAAATCGGATCAATGTTCTTTTTTACTTTTTCACCACTTTCAAGCACTGTCACCGTGCCTTCAGGGCAAGATCATTACCCAAATTCCCACCAAATCTTTTCTGAAGACCGATTTCTAAGAAATGCCGAAGCAGGTAAAAAAAAAAAAATGGTCATTTAAATTAGACCAAGAAAAAAGAAAAGAGCGGGGAATATTAATCGCAAACGGAAGGAGAAAAAAAAAAAAATCTAAATATTTATCATTCCGCAATGCAAGGAAGTATTCAGAGAGAGTTCCGGAATAATTCTTTCTAGACAAGTTTTTACAAACTTTCGAAAGTGCAGACGAAACAAAAAATGGAGCCAAATTATCAGGATATGAGCTGAATAATAAAACACCTCCAGAACTATCCCATACTAGGGAAAGAGAGACGGCTTAGACGCCATGCAGATGATAGCTATCATTTGATTTGGTTACCCTTGAACACTTTGACATCAAGTGGTTCAAGTCATCACATGCTCATTTACTAATCCTTAAACGTACCATCGATGTAATTTAAACTTTTTCTTCGAGCAGATACGATTAAAATAGCTTCGCAGAGATTACGACAGGTGAACTTGGACAATAAATTTGTATAGCGTGATATATTATTGGAACTTGGTGGACTTGCTTTGATGTCTTTCAAATTACCATTAGCAGACTTGCACCACTCGAACCCCGAGTTCTTCATTTGTTTCTGTTGTTATGCTTCGACTGACAACTCCTTTTGGATAATTTGATATGATGAGATTGTTATGACATGCTTCGAAATTAAATTATATGGTAAGCGTGAAAATGAATATTCAGATGGTCATTTATTCACGTATCTATCAATCATTCAGTCCACGGAACGCACTTTTCTACTTAAAGACATTCGAACGCATGCATTGGGAAATTAGGGATCTGTCGAAGACAGTAATCGAAATAAACGTTTCGTGGGAAATAACCTGCTTATAAGCATCACTGAAATCCGGTACATAAAATCTGTAAGTCAAAATCCATTAAAATTTTTTTACTATCGATGAGACTTACACCTATTGGCATATATATCCAAAATCAATAAAAGGTTCAATAAAGGTAAATTAAGTTTTTCAGACGCAGCGATTTCAGTTTAATATATCTTGTAATTTTCTACCAAATTTCGGAAAAGAACCATATTACCAGAATATCACTTGGATTTCATAAAATTACTCAAATTTTCATCCCCTGTATGTTGTTTAAAACAATAGAAAACTTTCTTTTAAAGAAAAACGAACATAATTTGTTGAATTAGAGTAAGAATTTAATTTTTTTATATCTAGAATATTAATAAATGAGAAAGTGAGTGAACCAAATCAATGGATAAATAATAGCTCGTAATAACTATTAGACAAAATTTTATTTCGAGAATGCCAATTTTAATAACAGTGTCCATCTCCATCGAATTGGTTCAGCTGACTCTTCATATTCTGATCTTCTCTCTCTCTGTATTCAGCTGACTCTGTGTATTCTAATCTTCTCTCTCTCTGTGTTCAGCTGACTCTTCAAATTCTGATCTTCTATTTGTTTTCAGCTGACTCTTCATATTCTGATCTTCACTCTCTCTCTCACTCTCTCTGTGTGTGTTCAGTTGACTTTTCGTATTCTGGTCTTCTCTCTGTGTGTTCAGCTGACTCTTCGTATTCTGATCTTCTCTCTCTCTCTCTCTCTGTGTGTGTGTGTTCAGCAGACTCTTCGTATTCTGATCTTCTCTCTCTCTCTGTGTGTGTGCAGCTGACTCTTCATATTCTGATCTTCTCGCTATCTGTGTGTGTTTCAGCTGACTCTTCGTATTCTGATCTTCTCTCACTCTGTGTTCAGCTGACTCTTCATATTCTGATCTTCTCGCTATCTGTGTGTGTTTAGCTGACTCTTCGTATTCTGATCTTCTCTCTCTCTCTCTCTCTCTGTGTGTGTGTGTGTGTTCAGCTGACTCTTTGTATTCTGATCTTATCTCTCTTTCTCTGTATTCAGCTGAAGAAATCAAGCAACCTTGACTCAGGGAACTCTATCCATCCTCTATCTACTATGCATAACCCGTTGTGTTTGTGCCTATAGTCCGTGCATGGAAATTTAGATGGATTCAAATATAGCAGTGCAGTAGAAAGTGGTCTCCTAGAGAGGGGGAAAAAATCTACAATAACTATTAAACTTTTTTTCAATTCCTACTATTAGTTCACACTCTCCATATTTATTTATCTTGTAATTACAATAAAATAATACTTTGTAATGACACATGATGTTAATGCAAATTTGTATTGATTAAAAAGAATGGAAAGTGTGTATGTGAGAGAGAGAAAGAATCTTTTTTTTCATTCTGTTCTAGTGCAAGGGGAGAGAACAAAATGGAGAGATAGGAAATTTTTCTAACTTAAAAAATGAATGAAAATTATTTATCAAGGACTTTCTGCAATATAGTAAAATTTTTTTTTAATATTACTTGTTCTTTCAAAACTGCTTTGCATCGCATTATCGCTTATAGTATTGCAATTGGACTAGTAACCTAACAAGTAATCGATTCGTCTGTTTCCGCTTTTAAAATTGTTGTTTTTCTTTCCTAGTAATCTGTGGTCGAACTATACACGAATAAATTTCCACTTGAAAAATGTTTCCTTTTGTATGCTCTATCCTTCCTTAAATTGTACATATCGGTTCAGACTCAAAGAATTATGGTTTTCTGAAGGTTAAGAATTCACTGTCGAATCAATGTGATTGTTAGAGAATATTCGACTTATCTCAATTCTTTATTCTAAATACATCCAATGAAATACCATTCTACTCAATATACGTTTTGCATTCTGACAAATTATTCAAAATTTGTATAAAGAAGCATTAAACATAATTTTCACTTGTAACATATGCTATTGATATCACATAAATCAATTTGATTTATGTTTCTGGTGTGTTTTTATGACCTTTGGTCATTAAAGAGAGGAAAAAAAGGGTTTCTTTTTGCGTGAAGTGGACTTTGATTTCGAAGAATAACTTCAGATGACTGCAGATTTCTAAACAAAAAGTGATGTATGGAAATCACTTCAGGTGTGACGAAATATACCTTAAAGCAAGACTTTTTCAATCCGACTGACTAATTTGAGAGAACAAACAGTGAAATTATAGGGCACCTGAGTTATCCATAATAACGAAATCAATTTCCAAAACAAAATGTGGGTTGATTTTAAGGGTGGGAAAATACTTTGATCCCATGAATGATTTTTGACTTTCTCTCCACCCTTGGTGTTTGGTGATCCGAAGAATGTTTCGAAGAAATTTAATTTGGCATAGAATAATGACCTCGTGCTTGTGGTTATTTAGATTTAATGATGCATAACTCACTAAATATTTCGGAAATTTATTAAAATTTTTTATTAAAATAATGATATGGAAATATATTGAAAAGAAGCATGATCCTGAATTAATTTCATTTTTAAATAAGAATTGCTCAGAAAGACAACATAGTTATTTTAATCTTCACTTTGGCCATTAACTAGAACAGCGGTGGCTAACCCGCGGCCCAACTTGATTATTTTTCTGGCCCATGAGATTTATCACACTTTTACAAAATATATTTATTTTATAATGGCCAAAGTAGTGAAAGCCAATGTATTAAAAAAATAAGTTATGTGTGCATCCACATATTCAAAAATTAACTGCCGAAATTATAAGAAAAAAATTAACTTTGATTTTAAAATAATATTCTTGCGAATATATGACAGATATTGCAAATACACAAATTGAGATCGATTTTCAAAAGCTAAGTTAACACTAGTACCAGAACACAACATATCGCATTAGTAAAATAAATATTTTTTAATGATTTCATTTTTTTTATTTAGTTTTATATATTTTTTATATTTCCTTTTTAGTGTTATATATTTCTTTACAATGTGCAGTTAGTATCATTATTATTATATTATCTACGTTTGCATGTGAGAATAATAGTAAACACAAAAATAATAACTCATAATTTTTCAATTTTTCACACCAAAAAAATGTCTATAGTGGGTCTAAATATAATATGGGGATGCATAATTTTATATTCCACCCGCGGAGTTATAATGCATTTCCAAAGTGGCTGGCATGATCATTTGGGTTGGTCAGCTCTAAACTAGAAGAACGCTAAGATCATTCCAGAATAATATCATAATCATCAATAGAGAACAGAAAAAAATATTAAAAATTTTTAGTATTATTTCTCAGGATTCATAAGACTTCCATAAAACAAATGAATTTTTGTTCGTTTTATACTAGTTCCATAGATGAGGCATAGACTTTATTTTTATGATATACTTTTTGAAGGTAAGAATAATAAAAAACACTTAAATGTGATCAAGCAATATAGATATTTCTTCAGCAATATTTATGTTTCTACCCATTGACCTTTCAAGGCCAGCCAACTTGTATTGTTTGAGAAAAATAAATCATTGCGCAAAATGTACCAGGATTCAGTAAAGTTGTTGTTACTTTATAGATGACGAAATTATTTTTATTACTAAATACGACCATTATTTGTATTGCAATTGGAAATGAACACAATCAAATAAAAAAATTCACTTTGAAATAAAATACACTAACGGCTTACAACTCGCTCATTGATTAAAAAGTACAAAGAAAGATAAAAATTCATGTGCTTCAAGTATTGAATTAAATGTCGAAATAAAAATTGTTAAATGAGTTTAATGGGAAGTATTTTTTTCTTTTACTTTTGCATTAATTTGCGATAACATCCAGTACATTGACCAACAATGCTTTTACATAGTTGCGCGATTTGTATCTCCATTTTTATTCATCTGTTCATGATCTGGCTACGTGGGTTTTTTTCTTGATTTTCCTCACAAATAACGCAACTTAATCTTACAACTTCATCTTAACTAGAACAACTTAAGGAAGACATTTTCCACACATAATGTTTATACTTTAATGTTGCTCTTAGTAAAGTTGTCAACAAATTTGTGAATCGAATTTCGTGAATGCTATCTCAAAATCTTTTCCAGCCTCTTATAAAAATATATAATTAATTGTGGGACGATATATACTTTGCCTAAAGTAACTAGTTTTCATAAATTAAAACTATTATAAAATCTAAAGAAAATTCATAGGTAGAGGTATTTAAAAATTTATTTCAAAAATTATTCTCATACATGTGTTTTAAATGAAATACCCTTAAAATGAGACTAGAGATTTTTAAAAAGGTTCCTTCAATTTAAAAGTAAAATATTGGATACTTTATGGCATTTATAAAATGTAAAAAAAAATTTTTTTTTCTGTATGTATGTATATTTTACTTCTGGAGAAAAAAAAATGTTTTGTTTGCATACAAAACTAAAATCAATCTTTAAAATCGTTCATTAATGGACAATACATTAAACATCATAATTGATATATTATAGAATGAAATTTCAAAATCAAGATTCTGATTCTGCAACTTTGCCTTTAAATTCTGTTCTTCTAGCAAAACTTTTTTTTTTTTTCGTCAGAATGAAAAAAAAATCGAAAGTAAATCTTTTTTTTTCTACATTTTAAAAATGATATAAAATATAAAATATTTTATTTGAAATTGCACGACTATTTTAAAAGTAGGTTGTTTAGAGAGAGAGAGAGACTTCAACTATTTGGTTTTTAAATAGTTCTTGCAATTTAAAAATAAAATGTTCAATATTTTATAACATTTATAAAAAGTAAAAAAAAGGTTATCTTTCGACTTTTTTTCGAAAATATTTTGCTTGCATACAAATAAAATTAACCTTTAGCTTAAATCGTTCCTGAACAGCAAATTAAGCATTAAAAGTGATATCCTGATGTATCCTGATAATTTTATAAATAAAGTATTTAGAGAGAAAGATACTTGAACTAGTTGGTGTTTAAAATAGTTCCTGGAATTATTTTGGTCCTTCAATATTTTATAACATCTATAAAAAGTAAAAAAAAAAATATTATCTTTAGACCTTTCTTCCGAAAATGTTCTGCTTGCATGTTTTGCTTGCATACAAATAAAATCAACCTTTAGCACAAATCTTTCCTAGACAATAAATTAAGCATCAAAAAGTGATATCCTGATGTATTATAGAGTGACCCTTCAAAATAAATATTCTACAACTTTGTCTCTAAGATTTGCAAAACTGTCCAAATGAAAAAAAAATATATTTTTTTCTACATGGTGCAAAAATATTCAATATTTTATTTTCAATTTCACGACTATTTTAAAAGCAGGATATTTAGAGAGAAATACACTTTAACTATTTGGTTTTTAAAATAATTCCTGCAATTTAAAAAAAAAAATGTCAGTATTTTAGAATATTTAAAAAGTAAAAAGGTTATCTTTCGACTTTTTTTTTTTCGAAAATGTTCTGCTTGCATGTTTTGTTTTCAAATAAAATCAACCTTACTTGAACAAGGTGTCTAAAAAGTTTCTGCAATTTAAAAATTCAATATTTTATAATATTTAAAAAAAAAAAAAAAGGTTATCTTTCGACATTTTTTTCTCGAAAATGTTCCGCTTGCATACAAATAAAATCAACCTTTAACTCAAATCGTCCCTGGACAATAAATTAAGCATCAAAAGTGATATCCTGATGTATTATAGAATGACACTTCAAAAATCAAGATTCTGCAACTTTGACTGTAAGATTGTATTCTCTTTGAAAGTTGGCACTCCCTTGAGAAAAGTATTCGGTAGAACGTGACACTCGTCATCCATACATACACACACATATTATCCTTTCTTTTGCTCTCGTTTGCCCCGAAGGCAGATCAGGGTCATCGTCACCTCTTCGCATGGCTGCTTGTTCTTTGCTATGACCACCTTGGATGGCCAAGGGCGCCTACTGCTGTTTCTCTGGGAGTTCCTGGCTCTGCCCTGTCCATTTCCATCTGAAAACTTCAAATCAATTTCTAGCGGATGCTTTTCTGGATTGTGATTCTTCTTTTTCGTTTTTTTCTTTTTATTTACATCACGCATATTTCCTTCGTGTAGTAAATCTCGGCTGACATTCTTCCAGTTTCGTCTCTTGTCTTTGTCCTTTTTTCTTTCTGTCATCCCAAGATAAGTTTATCAGTGGCAATATTTTCAAATGTCAAGATGCTGCAGTAGGATAAATATAAAAATGCCTTTCACTTCAGCAGAATAGTTTAGTTTGGGTGACAATTTTTTTTTACATTGAGGGATGCAAGGTATTTGAGCACCTGAGGCAAATGTTATATTGCTCACCCTCAAATACGAGTTTTCTTTTTTTTTTTTAAGGGGCGGTTCCACCCCAACAATTAGCATTATACAGTATCTTCTCGATATATCACGTTTCAAATATTTCGTTTGGTATTTTTAAGCAAAAAGTCATACTTCTAGTTAGTTGACCATTAGAATGCGTTCTTCTTTGTCTCCCCTTTCTTTGTCTCCTGTTGAGAGGGTGCAATATTATAAACACATAAGAATCTAACATAACAATAAATCAAATTAATGAATACATTTAAACATTTAAACCTACAAACCTAAAAATAATAAAAGCAAAGTACCTATAAAGTTCCTAGATTTAAACAAAATTAGAACAATATATTATCAAATGACTTTTAGTTTTAAAAATGAATACAAAAAATAATTATTATACTTAATTAACATTCAATAGATCGCAAATTGTTAAACTTTGAAAATAAACTTTTTAAAATTTAATTTGCTTAATTTAATCTTGGCAAATATATTATCGTTGCATATTATGTCTTTAAAACCTATGTTATATGCAGTCACATTTTCCATAGCGGCCAATTATTTTATGAACTGTTGTAGATCTCAAGAACATAATAAATACATTGAATAATCCCTTTTACTTGTTCCTTTATTATAGCATCCTACTATAGAAGATATTAACACGTTTTCACGTTACGCTTATTTTGATAAATGATAAATAGAATAAAAATGTTTAAAAATAAAATTTTTAAAAATTTGACGATAGTATATTATTTGAAAAGAAAATGTCTTCTTACCTTTAAACTTATTCTTCATTCAAAATGTCACATGTAAACAAGCACTGAACACGGGAGACATTTTCTAAATAAAAACATTATTATTTTGTAATTCGAAAACATGGTAAAATGCGGTGGTGTTAAAAAGTCTAGTGCAAAATAAGCAATATTATTAATTGGAACCAAAAACCCATCAATCAGTAATTTTATGATGAAAAAATTAATTTAATAAATATTTGAAAAGTGTACGTAGTATTGCTAACCTTTTAAAACAATTCTTCTGGATAAAACAGAAACTTCTCCATCACAGAAATAACTGGTTAGTCTTTAAAGACATGATTAAAAACAATGAATAATATAGCAAAAGAAACATTTGCATCTTAAGAAAGCTTTAAGAACACAACGTTCCTTTTTGGCAGGTAAGCTTGACTGAGCATTTAAAATATTGCATCCTATAAGAAAGCCATTTAACAAGGAAATAAATGGAAACTCATTGTGACACTTGATGAAGCATGACATCCATAATAAAAAAGTCTATTAATTATCGAAAATGATAAGAATATTATGCACAAACCTGATGCAGATAAGGCGACGAAAATTTCAGGTTTCAAAAAATAAAAAAAAAAAAAAAAGGAAATAAGATTGGAAATTACTTGTTTTTTTTTTTTTTAATTAAGTAATTATGCTATCAAGAGAACAAAATATATTTAATATATAGGAAAGAAATTCAATTACTTTATCCTATTCTTTAACCCATTGACTTTCAATGAGTAAAATAAAGAGTAACAAAGCAAAGTCATCAGTTTGACTACAATTTTTTTTTTTTATCCCCTCGAGTAAAATTAAGAGTAACAAGACAAATCCATAAGTTTGACTACAATTTTTTTTTATCCCATTGAGTAAAATTAAGAGTAACAAGACGAAGCTATCAGTTTGATTACAATTTTTATCCCCTCGAGTAAAATTAAGAGTAGCAAGACAAAGTCATCAGTTTGACTACAATTTTTTTTTATCCCATCGAGTAAAATTAAGAGTAACAAGACAAAGTCATCAATTTGACTACGAAATCTACCATTACATTTCTTTAAAAATTATGCAGATACAGTTATTGTATGCAAATACATTGTACCTGTGAAGTTCCCCAATACTTCACCAATGGATTTTTGTGTTTTTGTTTTGCAGAAATGAGCTCTTTTTAAGCTCAAATCTACCTCAAAAGTAGTTAAAAAAAATTGGAACGTAACACCCCAAATACTTTTCAAAGTCATTTTGATATAGAATATATTCACTATATATACTTAAAGTTCAAAAGAAAAGTCACCAGATAGAACATTTAAATAATAATTATTTACAACTTAAACATCAATTAATCTCATGAAAAATGTTCGACTCTATATTATTTAACTAAGATATAATCATAAATAATTTTTCTAAACCAAAACCAGGAAAACAACAACTTCAGTTTCTTTACGTGTTCTTATAATTTTGATATACAAGAATGATTCCATGAGAAGTACTTTTGACTTATAATTTGAATAAATAATTTATTTCCAAATTTTTTAATTTTGTCAAATTACAAATTTTATATGAATATTTTGACAGCTAGACTTTCTACTATTTATATTTATTAATCATTTCTTGATTTCTAGAAAAGGATTTAAAAATTTTAAAAAAATAATTAGTGTATTATTAATGTATGTGTATTATGTGTATATTTAATTTGGGTAATTTGTTGACTTTACAATTGAATTATTGAAAGTTTAGTTTATATTTTTAAATACATAAATTAATAAATTTTTAAAGGTTTGTAGAAATGAACCTTAGTTACTTTTTTACTTAGTAGTTTTTAGAAGTATAATAGAAACCTTAGTAGTTTTTAGAAATAAACCTTATAAACCTTACTTTTAGTTTATTGAAAACCACAAATCTGTCAACAGACAGTGAATCTCCCATAAATCCTAGCCGTGAGCGAGATCCGTTCCTAAGACTAAATACAGGAAAGAAGTTCGTCAACGATAAGTAATATCAGTTCACTATGTGCTCCTTACCCATGGTTAAAAAGAAGTACATGTTAAACAGAATAGTAGCACACAACTAGTATCCAGGAAGACACAGACTCGAATCTTCTAGTGGCATGCATTACAGCAATAGCTTTCAAAAAACAAGTTGATTAAAAAGAAGTAGTGATAGTTTCTGTAAATGTAAGATCTCGCATCGAAAGTTAGGCTTCCTGCTGGAAATGTCCCGGTTTTCGTCTATATAACCCAAACTACAAGACAGTTGCCCTTAAAAATCTTTCTTGGAGACATCACTTCCCCACTATGACCATCAGTGGACTTTTCGTGGTATTTAAATTAAAACACGAGGTCTTTCTCACTATGTGTTCCTTGTTCATGATTAAAAGAAAAACATTTTAAACAGAATAGCATCCAGGAAGAAACAGGATCAAATCTTCTGGTGGCATGCGTTGCAGCAATAGCTTTCATAAACGAGACTAGAAAGAGGTAGTGATAGATTGTGTAATATCTCGCATAGAAAGTCAGGCTTGCTACTGGAACTTTCACGGTTTAGGACTATATAACCCAAAATAAGAGGCAGTTGCCCCTAAAATATTTCCTGGAGGCATCAGTACCCTATTATGCCCATCAGTGGACTTTTCATGTCATTTAAATTAAAACATGAAATCCTCAATATATAAAAATCGTGAACTTAAAAAAACTTTTTTATCCCTTGTAGGACTATAAAATACAATCAATTCTTAAGTTATTGAAATCATCAATATTATAAAAATATCAATTCTTTTTTCAACATTTTGGTAAGTTTCAAAAAATTGTTTTTGTTGCTTATAAAGACAGCCGAGTTGAATTGCTCGGTCTCTGGTCTCTAGTTATCTTCAACAATTTTTGCGGCCTGGTGGCCAATTGGCTAACGTTCTGGCCTTTGTTACAACAGACTTCAAGTTCTAATCCTGGCGGTGGCATGAATGTTTGTTAGTGGTTCAGATTTCGCATTAAACTGTAGGTCCCGGTTTAGAGTGTAGCCTAGAGTGTGCACAAAAATTACCATAGAGCGGCAAATCATTTAACAATTCGATTTCTTTTAGAATTAGTTTTCAAATTTACAATTGTAGTGAGATCTGAATGAATGTATAAAAATCATTTCCAACAAATACAAACACTACCACAATTTTTATTGTGTTAATAACAAGATGTATAAGAATTATGCCTGTTTAAATTATTCGTACATCCACCTTTACATTACCATATGAAAAACAGGAAAAACTGACGATATTAAGGCTTCAAAACTGCCTAATTTATTTGATTATCCAGACACATAAACAACATCATGAAATATGCTTTAATGCCCATTCTTTTTGGAGCAACTCTTTTCAGTGGAATTCCATTCAGTAAAACGATCTTAAAGCATGCTAATTATAACTTATTTCAATCTCAAATTATTAGTTAATACGAAGCATACTAATTTACACTTGATTCGTAAATAATTAAGAATTAATTAACACAAACAATTAATATTGCAAAAGGTTGTTCACATATAGTCTTCTTATTTATAACACATAAAAATTAGAACCAATTGATAAAGTAGGGACTACAGGAAAAATATGTGAAGAAATTGTATATATACACAATCTATATTTAACAAGCCATTAATTTGCTGAACTTTAAGCTGTCATGGAATTTTTGTTTTATATACACTTTGTCTAGATACTAAAAATGATATATAACGAGGAAATGATTTGCATTATTCAAATGACAATCACGTCTTACCAGAAATGTGGACCCCCATGACAGCATATGATGAAACGCTGTATTCACTTTATGATCGATTACGCTTATTTAAAATATCATCTATCAGATCGCTGATTATACTCTTTAAAAAGACGTAATCAATTAGACGATTTATTGAATAATATATATGTACTTGATATAATATTCCAAAATCAAAAGTTTATTCTTATTGCAATGTATGCATTTGCATTTTTTATTAGTGTTTGGAAAATATATAATCAAAACACATTTTCCAGACAGGAGACAGTCTCTGTTGGGAACACCAAGAAATTTTAATTCAACGTTAATGGCTTACAAAGCGCTTCGCGCTGATATTACATGTTATGAGTTACAGCATTAGCTAATAAATATAAAATTGCCCTTTCTGAAGCAATAATAAGACCACATAAAATACACAAAAAAAAAAATCAAAACAATGGCAATTGAAATTATAGACTGAAAATACCCAACGGAATAGATATCCACCAGCAAAAAGTTAACGTTGTGTTGTACTGGCGTCAGCCAGGCTGGAAAATACAGAAACCGGTATCATTAAGGGGGCATAAAATGAATTTTTTATGAAAGCGCTTCTTCTGACACTTTTTTATTACTTTTTGTCTTGATTCATTGGGATCCTTAAAGAATTTCTAAGCATTTTTTTTTGTGTAGTCAGTACTCAGTAAGTAGAGAACAATTAATAATGATATAAATATACAGGGGAAAGGGAATCACGGATACAGGGAGAAGGAATCCCAGATTTTCAATTTTTATTTTTATTTTTCTGCTTAAAAATAGCAATTTTCTCAAAAAAATTGTGACTATTCTTTGAACCTTCTCATGGTAGTGGATCCATTTTTTGAGTATTTGATTGGTCACCCTACGGTCATTTTGTGCACATTTTTAGGCTAATCAGACCGGGATCTACAGTTTATTGTGGGTTCCGAACCACAAAACAAACAAGCATCCTTCGCTAGGATTCTAACCTAAGGCATGTGGTACCAAAATGCCAGAGCGCTAGCCAATTGGTCATCAGGACGTCCGTTTTTTTTTTTTTTTTGTTTTTTTTTTTGGAACACTGTTCTAGTTTTAATAAACATTTGGAATAGAATACAAATTATTTATTCTTTAACTAACATAATTTTATTATGCAGATATTTAAGATTTAGTCTTACTTTTATATTTCTATACATTAAAGGACACATTTAAATATAAAATTAAATAACAAGCAAAGGATGACAAATTGGTATAAAATTAATTTTTTTTGAAAGCGCTTCATCTGACACTTTTGTTTTTATTACTTTTTGACTTGATTCATTGGGTTCCTTAAAGAATTTCTAAACATTTTTTTTATGTACTCAGTATCTCGAGAACGATCAATATTGATAAAAATGTACAGGGAAGGGGGAGAAAAGGAATCACTCCATTTCAATTTTATTTTTATTTTTTTTTCTGCTAAAAATAGAAATTTACTCAAAAAAAATGTTGTGAATATTCTTTGAACCTTCTAGGGGGTAGAGTGATCCTTTTTCTTTTAGTTTTAATAAACACTTGGAATAGAATACAAATTAGTTATTCTTTAATTAACATAATTTTATTATGCTGTTGTACAATGTTGTGCCAAAATTTTTTTAAAAAAGAAATAGTCAGAGGTGATTTATTTTGTCAGAAAATATTAGACTAGTCTATCGGCGATATAAAAGATATTATATGTTTTTTCTTAAATGTGCTATAAAGTTTAAAGATTTTTAAAATATTTTTGTCAAAATATTATTTTTAAAATTCCATGTGCTCTGGTTTTCATTTGTTTGGTGTTAGCACAGGATACTAAGATATTTAAAACTTAGTCTTTATTAACTTTACTTTAGTCTAACTATCTTTTTACTGTAACTATCTAACTTTACTATCTTAACTAACTTTTTTTTACTGTTTTTTTTTTTTTTTTTTTTACTTAACAATTTGTTTTTCACTGTACTTTTTCTTTAGTCTAACTATCTTTTAGATTTAGTCTTACTTTTAGGTTTAGTAAGATTAAATCTAAAAGATAGTTAGCAAGATACGCTGGGGTTTTTAACACCTTTAGTCCTACTTTTAGGTTTAGTTAGATTAGGGTCTTACTATTAATTTATATTAAATTATATTAAAAGAGACATTTAAATATGAAATTAAGTAACAAACAGAGGATTACAAATTGGTATCTTGTGCTAAGACCAAACAAACGAAAACCGAAGCACATGGAATTTTGAAAATAATATTTTAACAAAAATATTTTTAAAAAAATCTTTAAACTACTTTATATCACATTTAAGAACGGAAAGAACGATGGCAATGTCTTTTATATCACCAATAGATTTGTCTAATAGTTTCTGATGAAATAAATTATCTCTCACTATTTCTTTTATACAAAAAATTGTGGACACAACATTTTCAGCATTTTTGAATAATGATCAAAATTCTGTATTTGTATCATTATATTATCTACATATTTTTTTTAAAAATATTTTACTTTCTTACGGGAATTAAAAAGACAAAATGTTTTTATCATTAGAGAAAAGAAAATGTTTTTATCATTAGAAAAAAAAAAAAAAAAAAGAAAATGTTTTTATCATTAGAAAAAAAATGCTTTTATCATCAGAAAAAAGAAAATGTTTTTATCATTATTTGAAAAACACCAGATTCATTTAATGGCCCTTGATTATCGAAGTGAATTTTTTTTTTTTTTTTTTTTAATTCCTTCGCATGTTTTAAATTGTATTTTGATATTTTACTGTTCTCCTGATAGAATTACTTTCCTCCTAAGTACTTTCTAGAATATTAATTTTGTTTTCTCACATTTCAAAACTAGGAATTTTTTAGATTAGATCAAGGTGAAATCTCACTATTTGAACGATTAAGTTTTTGTAACTTCATTGTTGTGAATCATCAATGTCCGGTAGTCATGTGAAGTCTGCTCATGAATGGAAGAAAAGGGGCAGCTACTGTTGTGGTGGGGCACCCGTAGGTAGAAGTCTGACTTGTCTCTGAGTCATTGAAGGAGGATGGCTTCTGGAAGGACATTTAGTGGGGCCAAACCCTACATTTGCGTATCGTATGGGAGAAAACCCGAAAAACTCCCACCAGGTAGTCCAAATAATGAGGCAAGATGCTGAACATCACAAACGCCATCGACTCTCCTCGTTTTTGAGACAGTGTCTGCAACAAAGCCGCCAGCGCATTGAACCTCAGCCCTAATGCGCCATCACGGCACGCTCCACTGAGCCAAGAGTAGAGCTTACTAACAACTGCTTACAATGCGCCAATTAGATTATTGCAAATATTTTTGATAGAAGTGTTGTTTGATTGTCTTAAAAAAATCTTTCTAAAAACTACAATGTGAGAGCATGAATACTCATGTGGGCCGTATAAATAATGTTTTTTTTTAAAAGAATTTGTTCAGCTATAAAAATTATTGTAAACTATGTTTCTTAAAATAAGCTAGATTCTATCTTAATTACGTAAAAATTCAGATACTCATAAGACAGTTTTATTAACAATATCATATGTTTTGATATTTTTTTGTTAAAAATTTTTTTTTCTTCATAGCATATTATTATGCAAATTCCATGTGTATTTACATAAATAGAGAAAACTATGTAATATCGGAAATCTAAAATAATAAAAATTGTATTATCTATAAAAATGTTTACATAAATAGTTGTCAAGATAATTTGATTCAAATCTAGAAGATCTTCAATATATCTATATTATCAACATCAACAATACAAGCATCTGCAAAACATTTCATTAATTTGAATGCCTTTTAACTTATAGTAAAAAATTGTGTCATTCATTTATCGCATTATTAAGTTTTTTGTAGAATGTCAGTTTCGTATAATTGAGATTTATCGAAGCAATTGAGTTTAGTAAGTTTTTAAATTTCTTCTATGATGTCTCTGATTTGATATAAAAACAATCAATACTAGTTATCTAATTTTTTAAATTTAATTATTTGTGTTCCGAAAAATATTTTACGGAAACTTCTTCATTTATTCCTATCAATATGCAAAACATTTATTTTCTAATTCAATGGTAATCAACCTGGTTCCTACCGCCCACTAGTAGTTTGTTCCATTTATTCCGTTTATTTTTCATAGTGGACTGTATGTATTTTGTCGGTTGCTGAAGCAATTCCCTTTTTTAAAATTTAATTGATTTTTTAAAAATTATTTTCATGTGCTTTAACTTTCTGTAACTCTGCTTTCTAAATTTAATAAAGTAAAGATACTTTTACTTTATAAATCACCACAACTGTAGATCCTGTGAGTGATTAGAAAATATTACTACCAACAGAATTACGAAAGTAGTCTGTTGGTATAAAAGGTTAACTATCCCTGGTCTAATTAAAGAGTGTCTTCTTAATAGTTCTCTAATTCTGGTTGAACATATGAATTATTCATTCATTATTAATTATGATTTATTATATTCAGACTATAATATCCCAAAGAAAATTTAACATGTATGATTCTAATAATTTTCTTTGTTAAATATTATGTTTTGTCTATGTCCAAATCAAACTTTATAAATTTGAAGGTTATATATCAATCAAATTGTCATTTTTATTTTTTTTTATAAAAATATCTTAATATGCATAGATTATCATTCTCTATAAAATAATACTGCATTTAAAAATATTTTATTCAATGCTAATGAACAATGTAATGATATTGTCCTCATAAAATTAAAAAAATTTAAATATCTGTCTAGATATCTCATAAAATATTGTGTTTGTTACACACTCATTTGTTTATGTCTCCACTTCTAGCTTTTAATGAGAACACTGACCTCGTAAAAAATGAATGCCATTTCAAACATTTCAGATTTGTTTTAAAAAAGCATTTGTTCTTTTACCTAGAAAATTAAATACGCGAAAGGAATTCAAAATTCATATATTCAATGAGAAGAACACTTGTTACAGAAGTAAAAACCCAACTGTGCGTTTTTTGAATACATTAAAATATCTCGTTTCATATCAGATTGGACAATAGATTAGATTTAAAGAAAAAGAAAGAAAGAAAGAAATAGGAACAGAAGACTTTCTTTCAGAAATAGGACAAGAATATTCTAAGTGTATCATTCTTTTCAAATTCAATCCATTCCGTGAGATTCATAGTAGTCCTTATATTTTACATAATTTGGATATTTATTATTTTTATATTGTTGACGATCTTTAGCTTCGATATGCATGCATTTATGTGTATAAATAAAGAGCTTTGAGTGATTAACTGAGTGTTTATTTCTTATAAATCAAACACTATAATCAAGTCAATTTCTTTTTATAAATCAAGGTTGAACAGATTAGATATCAAATTAAACAACAAATTAGAATTGAAGAAAAAAAGAAAAGAAAGAAAAAAAAGAAAAAAAAAATAGGAACAAGAAGACTTTTTTTCAGGAATAAAAAGAAGAACTATAGGAATAAACTCAGGAACTGTAGGAACTCAGGAATAAAGAAGAAAAGAAGACTTTCTATAAATTCTTTATATTTCTACACTTGGTGTGCATAACTAAATTTCACGTAAAGCCATGCATCAAAATTTAAACTATATGATCTCTTGAAATAATTTTTAATATCATCATGTTTTGATTTCATAACAAAAGCAATAAACATCGAATATTTATATGAACGCTTATGAGTTTTTATTTTTCTATAACAATCAGAAATCAAGTTGCAATTTTTTCAAAATAACTAACTTATTGATACATGGAGATTACTATAGAACTTTTACATGAAGGAGAGAAGACAAGATCAATGAAACGACACTTTCAAACTTTAAAAAAACTATAAGAAAAAAACCATTATCTCTTTCTGTTATCCAATTTTAGCTATTCATTATGAAAAAAAAAATGACCATAAATTTCAAAATTCAAGATGTTAATATGAACTATACTATAAAAATGCCATATCATAGAATAATATACGATTTATATATTTACGATTTACGAATTTAAACAACTGCTTGTCAAAATGGGGTGATATAGACATTTTTAAAAGTTGCACTTATGACAAAGTAGCAGTACACATCAGCTGGTGTTCTATTCCGTCTCGTGTATGCGCTGCAGTCACTGCTTTGAATAACAAGTAAATTTTATAGAAACTGCCTTAAAGTGTTTGAATCGATAGTTCGAATAGTCTGATTGGCGTTTTCCTGGTTATTTCCAACGCGATCAGCAAGAAAATATATTTCTGAGGATCCTTAAATATGGCGAGGAAGCACATACCTCCCCACTCTTCTACTCTGTGAGGTATAGTGTAGCAAGTTCCCACGGTAGATCAAGGTAAACTGAATTTGTTACGCTATATCAGTGGCGAATGAAAAAAGTAAAATTGGATAGAGTTTGGAGAAAAATTAAGAATCTAATATTAATTAATGAAATCAATACAAAGTATTTATCAATATTATTTGTATTCCACAGGAAAAATTATCATTATTTTGATTACTAATTTTTTTCTAGATTTATGCTTTTCTAGTTTTCAATAATTATAACAATATATTAGGAAATTTC
>BPLR01009863.1:0-12846 GCA_021605095.1 Caerostris extrusa | reverse complement strand
CGTAGAAAATTACTTTTTTGCTGGCAAACACTTATGCCTTAAGGCAAGAGCTGCCCGACGTTACTCACTTTGCTTTACCCAGGGGGAGAGTGTAACTTGAAGATAAGCTACGGACGCGGAGTAACAATGCCCCTGCAACGCTCTACGATACTATTAGACCGTGAACTACGGTTTAAAGTGGATTACGAACCACTACAAACATCCATAGCACCTTCGGGACTCGAACCCGATACCTGTTGTACCGTGAGCCAGAGCGCTAGCCACTCGACCATTCAGTCCTTATGAAACTGAATGTATACAAGCAAATTTAGAAGACTAAAGGCATTAATTTGCGTTTTATATGAACTTAAGAACAACACATTATTTTAAATTTCAAACAAATTTTATGCAGCTGGCAAACACTTAGACAATTGTCTTAGATGTCTTAAGTCAAGCGCTGCACCGACGTTACTCACTTAGCACTACACTGGGGGCGCGTGTAACTTGAAGATAAGCTATGGACGTGGAGTAACAATGCACCCGAGTAGAAAATGACTTAATTGTGCTCGACTCACGAAACAGTTTTAAGATGCACCTCCAGCTTGCAGACAGATCCAATTCGGGATTCCTTGCCGTTGGGTATTTCTTTCACCTTTTAATAACAAGGATTAATCCCCGCCGCAAATAGCGACAGCGTGTTTAACTTTTCTGTCATCAATAATGTAGCAGTTTTAAGAAATTCTGTATTGGGTAGAATATGCAGTTCGACAATTGAAAGATTTGGAAAATAAAACATTTAAAGCATTTTCGAATCAGATTGTATGAAGACTAGTCAGCCTATGCATTACATCATTTGAAAACCCAAGTTTAATGGGAAGAGTCATTTTTTTGATGCACACAAACAAGGCCGGATTCAGATGGAAAGAGGCCCTAGCCTATTCCACTTATGAGGCCCTTTCACCTTCCATTTTTAAGTTTGTAAATTTCATGAGAGATAATAAAATACCACATTACTGTGATATATATCAATATGTTAAAATGAAACATTTTGTGATGGGTACTAATCTTTATAAAAAATGTGGTACGGATAATAAATAAAAAAAAAAAAAGTCGAGAACACTTATTTGGACATTTATTCTCAATACCATATTTAGTACTTGTAACAAAAATTAATCAAACATAAAACACAATATTTAGAAGGTAACAAAATTCAAATAATAAAAATCTTTGACTAAAATATGCAATAAAAATTATCATATTTTTTATCAAATTAAATTAAATATATTCAATACATTGAAGATTAAAGCAAATTCAATTCAGATAAATTTATTTCATAATAATTCGCATTTAAAGATGGAACTTTATTCAAAAAAGGAACTTTACTCAAATAAAATCCAGATCACGAAAAAGAAAATATCAAATTGTATATCTTATTAAATTTTTCATTAACACGTATTTCATATTATCGAAGTAATACGAATATAACAGAACGTCGGGATATCCAATCTACACCAATCTGCACTTTATTTATGCAAGAAAAACCAGAACTTAGTAGCATAAGGCACGGCAATATTTCCCATAGCAATCAGTGAACGTATGAACTATATTTTGGTGCAATCTAGTACACTGGTGTGTAAAACTTAAACAACAATGTAAAAATTTAGCAGATAGCCATGAAATTGCAGAAAAGAGGTCTGGAGATCAGTACAATGAACACGTAAGTCAGTAGAAACGTCATTCGTATGCAAATATCAGGAACGAAACGTCGAGGCGACGTGAGCGTGCGCAAAACGCGTGATGTCGGCGCGCGCTCAACAGTAGAATAAAAGGAAGGACGGAGACGCAGTTCAACATATTCGCTGCAAGTGCCAGTGAGTCAGTTCGTGAAATGGCTAGAAGAAATCACCTGGACGACTTCACACGTGGAAGATGGATCGGAAAGCCGGAGTCAGGGGCGCACTGTCACCATTGTAGCTGCTGAGTTCGGAATCAACAAAAGTGTCGTTTCGCGAGCTTGGAAAAAGCAACTGTTAGAAAGGTTGGTGTTGACCGCCCGAGGAAGACAACTGCAGGGGATGGGCCGATATATCGTCCTGAAGGCGAAAAGAGGCCGTCAGCAAGCGCCATTGCTCAGCAACTCTGTACAGCAATGGGGCGACAGGTGTCGCGGTTTACTGTGGTCAGACGCTTTCACAAAGTGGTAGAGCTCAAAAAACTGGACAACTGATCAATGGAGTCGTGTCCTCTTTACGGATGAGAGTCGGTTCTGTACCCGAAGCGATTCTCGACGCGTTTTGATTTGGAGAGAGGTCGGGACCCGGTTTTATCCCAGTAATCTCAAGGAAAGACACCGTTATGGTGGTTCTGGAGTTCTTGTCTGGGGAGGCATTTTGCTGAATTTGCGAACTGAGCTCCACGTTTTCGACAGAGGGACTGCAACCGGGGATCGCTATTGTGAGGAGGTACTCCTTCCACATGTGCGTCTGTTCCGAGGGGCCATTGGTCCAGACTTCATTTTTATGGATGACAATGCACGGCCACATCGGACTCTTGCTGTTGAGGAGCTACTGGAAAGGGAAGATATCACTCGAATGGATTGGCCAGCGTACTCTCCAGTTTAAATCCCATCGAACATGTGTGGGATGCTTTGGGGAGACGCATTGCAGCACGCTTACATCCTCCGGAGAACACCCAACAACTCAAACAGATGCTGATTGAGGAATGGGCACTCTTAAAGCAAGAAATGTTGCACCAGCTGGTTCTGAGTATGCGGAGACGGTGCGAAGCAACCATTGCAGTGAGGGGGAGGGCATATCCCATATTAAGGAGCATCTGCTTTTGTTGTTCTTCCTCTTGGAAACAATCATAAATCACGCTTGTTGTTCTTCCTCTTGGATAGACAATCATAAATCACGATACTATGCATTCAATAAAGCTTGTTTTTGTTTGATTCCATACCGTATGCATTGTATTCCTTTTATCATTTTCGTCAAATGTCTGTCCTTATGGGACTTTGTTGATAATATTATGTAAAAGATGCATTGATACAACAGAAAACTATGTTAACACGTGAAAATAATTTTTAATGAATATTACACGTATGCACCGGTGTTCCTTGTATTTTCTATGACTCAATTAAAAAAATGCTGAAATTATTAAAAAATGATGTTATGAAATAAAATCACCAAATGTAAAAATTAAGAGAATCATTATTATTACACAATGTGCTACAGAAGTAAATATTTTGAATTCATATAGTCTTAATTCTTATATTCTTAAAATTTCATATAGTCTTGGGTAGTTTTTGGCGTTTTCTGAAAATAACCGTTAATTGAATAAATCATAACACTTGACTAACAATTGAAATCCATAACATAGTGAAATTTATGTATGAATTAAATTTATTTGTGTCTTGAAAAATATGAGGCGCAAATAATGTTGATCGAAATCGATGAACAAAATTCAGCAGACTGAAAAAAATTCAAACAGTTTTGTAGCATACAAAATTTTCCTTTTTTTTCTTTCACTTTGAAATCCAATAAATAAATGATTGAACAGATTAAAAACTTCTTTGAATGTTGGTTCGACGTAATTCCATCCAAAATTTTTGTTTTCGAAACAGACAACCATGTTGATATAATAAGAATTTTTCTGTATTAAATATAGATTTTATAGACGGCCACATTATTCATATTAAAAATTTTATAATACATAGTTAAATATTTTATATTATAAGCACAAATCATTATATATCTCGATATATTTATCTTCTCACCTGGTTTTGACTTTTTCTGTTCTAATTTCTTACTTCACATAACAAATTCAAATTAGTTTTAATTTTATTGCAATAATGCTGAAATCATCAAAAATTGTATTCTAAATTTTATATGAAGAACAATGAATTTTTTTTTTTTTTTCAATTTCATAGTTAATGCTACTAGTATTTTTTTTTTTCTAAATTTCAATCATAATAGTTTTGCAGATACTGCATTTTTAAAATCATCCATTTTTCATTTTCTTCCAAATATTTAATGAAGTTCTTCAATCCCAGAAAATTCATATTTCTCAAAAATTCAAAAATATTATCAAGAAACAAATGCAACTTTTATTTTCATATTAATAATTTAAAAAATAATTTCTCTTATACATGTTAAGTGTGAAAAGTAATTTGTGACAAATGAAGAATTCGTTTCAAAAAGCAGATGAATCATTTTAAAAGCTGTTATGTACTCTAAAAATGTTTAGAATAATGGACTCTTTCTTCATGTATAATGGTCAATGCCTTGGCATTTGTCGAATAATACTTCAAGTGAACCGCGGAATTTATACAGATTTTTTTATCCTAATGCAGCTGGCAAACCTTTAGACAGTTGTCTTGGATGTCTCAAGGCAAACGCCGCACCAATGTTTCTCACTTAGCCCTACCCAGGAGGTGCGTACAGCTTAAAGATAAGCTACGCACGCGGAGTATCAATACCCCCACAACTCTAAGATTCTATTAGACCGGAACCTACGGTTTAAAGTGGATTCGAACCACTGTAAACATCCATGGCAGCGCCGTGACTCGAACACGAAACCTATGGTACCGAGAGCCAGACCGCTAGCCAGTCGGCCATTCAGGCCCTTATATTTTTGAAGAAATTGTTTGTATTTTTTTTTCTGCGCATTGTCTCGAGTTAAGGAGACAGCTAATGCGAAAAAGAATGCGTTTCCAAACATTCGTTCTATCTGTGTCACACACTGCTGATAGAAGCGAGGGAACTGAGTGAGAATTAAGAAGTGGCGCCGGATAACAATGAACGGAATTGTGAAAATTAAAAAAAAAAAATTACTTGAGAAAATATTGAGGTTCAAATAAACTACCGGAACAGAAATCTCGACATGAATTCTCTTTTAAAAAGCATCGCAATTCGTAATCCAGAACTACAAAAAAAAAAAAAAAAAAAAAAAAGCACATCTGGAATGAGAAAGTTGATGCACATGTGTATTCAGTTTTATATACTCAGCATGCAAAATGCAGAGTTAAAAAGGAAGAATTTTTGAAAAGATAAAAAAAAAAAAACTAAAAGAAACTAATTAAAATATCTATACAACGTTCTTACAGAAAAAAAAAAAAATCCTCAGATTTTCATTTAAGACAATATCCCAAAAAATTATTTGTAGTATATAACTGTATATTTTATTTGTGTTTTTGCATAAAGTGTAACTGAAAAATACATAAAAACTTAGTTATTTCGAGAAAATTGTTTAATTTAAACCGATAATGTAAAAAAAAAAAAAAATGTCAATTTTTAAAAAATTCTAAAATAGAATTTCTGAAATTTTTAAAAATTACAAGCTAATGTTAAATATTCACAAATGTCCCAGACACTGCATGCCACGATATTTTAATTTTTAAATTAACAAAATTAATATCAGAAAATGTAAGTAAAAAAAATGACATTGTTTTAACATAATTGTAATTCACGATAAAAATAGACATTCTAGAGATAAATATTCCATGTTATTGTAGCCCATTTTTTGAAGACTTTCTTTGACCACTAGATGCGAAACTATTCGAATCTCTGCCGAAAATATAGTAAAACAATGACTTTAGGAAAGTTGGTTCTAAAAAGATGCATCATAAAGCCAATTGTAGCGTTTTCAACATTTATTTCTGGAAGCAGATTTAGTGTGATATTGCATTGTTTGAAAACAGTTTCGAGTTGCGCATTGTGTAGAATATGAAGTGCGCAATAGTTGAGATATTTTATTTTCTAAGATTTTTTTAACACTTGTGGCAACAAAGACGTACAAAAATATTTTGTAGATATTGGTTGAAAGCCGCATTGTTTCGTTTAAAAACAACGTTATTAAAGGAAAGAGATTTGTCGAATATATCGCATTACAGAAAGTGTTTGCATTTGTGAGTTACAGGTAAATAGTTTTGATTTTGTATTGAAATGTAATTGTTGTTGTGGTGAATTTAAACTTTGTGTTCGTTCAGTTGGAAATTTCTATCATTGACGCATGACTTTGAAAAATTGGGGTAGAAGTATAGTTTGTATTGACTTTGGTTTTTGCATTAAAAACAATTAATAATCATGAGTTACTTCACGAAATATTTCTTAAATATATATTATCTTATTAATAAATATTTCGGATATTTAGATAATGGATTACAAGAAAAATTAAATTATAAATTAATGAGTTAAATTTAAATAATTGTACAATACTCTGGAATTAGGATACCAATCTCTATGTTGTTTAAAAGATCTCATACGTTTTAGAGGTACACTTGAAAATAAAATTATATACTAGTAGTATAATATAACAGGAATTTAACACTAAAAATTAGTGCTATATAAAGAAAATTATTGATGTATGACATGAATAAATTATCAAATAATTGCAGAGTAAATTCAACTACACAAAATTGTCACAGTTTTAGAAAAAAAAAAAGATAAGAATATCTGTACTGGTGCGTATTTTTAACGGATTAAGTGTTCCAATAGTTCGATTTAAAGAGTTCATAACAGGGAAAGAATCGGCATATTGTTAATAATTCACGGTAGTTTTTCTATATGCACTAGTGTTATATGTAATTTAACGCTTAAATATTTGTTTACTTTGAAATGCTATGATGAAAAGACCCCTTTAAAAATCGTTTAGTAATCAAATAATTTTAACTGATGTACTTTGTCTTATAATTATTATGTAAAACGTGAATATAATGCTGAAAGAAGACTATTTCTGGCAACAGGATAGTATTTTGCTGATTATTTTACAAAAAACTGAAAATATTAACTTTCGTTTTGAAACGTTAGCACTGTGAAATATCAAGTCGTAATTTTTTTTTTTTTTGTAGAATTTTTGAGAAGTTTTACTCATCGTTTCTTTGGAAAATTTTGGAGATGATTGAACCAGTTAATTAAATCGAAATCCATTTCATTTCACTTAATTAAAAAATGCATGTCTGACAATAGGGTTTTAAAAGAAATAAAAATCATCATTATTTACATTCGATCTTACTTTCCTAGTAGCTTATTTCTTATGTGTTATTCTGTGGTAACTCCGATGTGATATGTATTTTAAAGGTGACTGTTCCATTTTATTACCAGAGAATATTTAATTCTTTAATTTACCCTTTTGAATCTCGTGTATTAGGCCCCCAAAATGTAGGCATCTACAGTGGGAAAGAATCTTTTTATAGATATTTAATATGTTTTAATAGTTTAAAGCAGCAATTGGCATAATATTAAATTTATCGATCTTGTTTAAGGTAAATAATTTCATTCTAAGAATAGTATTATTAGTCGTTTCAAATTTGGGAAATTTAGACTGTTTTTAACTTTTAAATAAACATTTCAGGTATTGTGTTTTAAATATGCTACAAACATTTTCCATCAAAAATCGCAGCAATGTTAAATAAAATCAGTACCATTCACAGAGATAAAATTTGGTGAATTTTTCTTTTGTTCATAAAATCTTAGAAATGAAGAATGCTATTTTTATAGCATAAAAACAAAAATAAAAAAAACAATCAAAAAAGGGCGTCCAGTTTCATCGTCCATTAATGAATGCATTTTGGAGAAAAACCGTAGAAATAAAAATGCAATTTTTTAAGTATATTCTAAACTTAGTTAAACTTTTAAAATTTCCTTTTTTTTTTCTATACATAGGAAAGTTAAACATCATCTTAATCATAATTTTTCTTTTGTGTTATTGTTTTGTATAAAATACAAATTACAGGATGGGGAATATTTTCTTGCTTTATTGTATGTTAACAATATAGGAGATTAAAGTGAATTGAGAAATGGTGATATATAGGACTGTATATAAAATATATTTCTTATAAAATACGGAATACATCACAAAATATATTTAAATTATTCTTACCTCATCACAAAAGTATGTTGAAAGTGAGCTTTTGTAATTGTATTCTTTACGTGTTCTGAGTAATTGAAATGATTATGTTCATTCCTTTACACTTTCTTACTTGCAAAAAAAAAAAAAAAACTCAATTTAAATTTTCAAATGCTTATAGAAGGTTTAAAAACATCAGTTTGTGAAACCTAAAAAAATAACGAAAGAAAACGATCAATTTCAGCACTTAGATAAACGTAAGCCGTTTTTCAATTAAGCATCAATATACACATTCAAAAATGACATTTATTATGCAAGTAATAAAATGTAATCGATAGTCTTTAAAATTAAATAAAATTAGATTAAAATATATCTTTTAATATAAAAAATTTTTGTTGTGTAAAAAAGTCATTTCAAGTACATTTCAGGGGGAAATTAGCATAATTAAAAATTTTATACTGTATAATTTGACTTATGACATAATGACTGTTTGTAATATTCGGTGTATTGAAGTAATACGATTTTATGTGGTATTTGATACAATTTCAGACTGGATGTATAGTATAGATATATTGTAGTAGGGGCTGAGTAAAATTGTGTTTATTTAATGAATACTGAATAGTTTCTTTTACTTATCGAGAGACTTCAAATGAACTGATTCAAATAGATAATTGATATTATTTCGTAATAAATTTTTAAGAAAAATAATTTTATTAATAAAAATTTAGTAAAACAGATGCGGCAATAAAAGAAAAGTTTGTGAAAAATTTTCAACGCCAGAAACAGAATGAAATATTTTTAAATCCATATATTAAAACATTTAGTTACAAGTTCACTATTTAAAAAAAGACAAGTTTAAATACAAAGAAGCATTTGTTTTTCTTAGAGATTAACAAAAAATTTTTAAAAATTGCGAAGTATTAAGGAGAAGAGTTTTAATATTTTAGCATGTTTGTTTTAAAAGGTTGTTGTTTCATGAATAATTAATACCTTTCCTCAATGACAATGTAATTCATGAAAAATAAAAACTGGAAATGAATAGCTTTAACTATTTAAAACTATATCAATATTGATGCGATTCTTAATATTAAATTTTTCTCTCTAGAATATTAGAAACTTCAGTGGACAACAGCTGTAAAGAACTATTAACGAGATCCTGAATACGAGGTCACACAAGAATCCAGTAGAATTCAATTTTCAACAATTTTAGCATTTTCTTTTAAATTCTTATAAAAATCATGTCAAAATCTTGTATGAACACAAAACAAGACTTTTATCAATGTGAGACTTGTGGTAGAGGTTTCCGACAGAAAAATAATTTATTACGACATGTGCGTATTCACGAAAGGTCTTAAGCCACATGTTTGCAACGTTTGCCACAAGACATTTACGCAAAAAGGAAGTTTAAAGACGCATTCGTTTACGCATTCTGGAGTGAAAAATTATGCGTGTGAAATTTGTAAAAAAGAATTTAATCATATGTCTATTTTGAAGTGTCATTTGCTTACGCACACGAATGAAAGGCCATTTGAATGCGAAGTATGCAGGAGAAGATTTAGAGATCGAAGTGCTTTACGTAAGCATTACCGAACACATACAAATGAAAAGCCTTACGAGTGCGAAGTTTGCAAGAAGACATTTTCACAGAACAGCCATTTAAAAACTCATTTGCGTATCCACACGAAGGAAAGGCCATTTGCTTGTGGGATTTGAAATCGGAAATTTACTAAAAAATGCCATTTGCAAAGCCATTTACTGATTCATTCTAAGAAAAACCCCATTCTGGAAGAAGTTTCTGACAAAGATGCCATTTAGCGAGGCACATGCGCACGCATTCGAAATTAAAATTTTAGTATGCTAAATAAAAGTTCGTGAATTTTAATCTAAATACAGTATTAAAATCATTGCATTTATATGTTTAATCTTAAATTTTAATGGGTGATGAGAAGTGAATGTTTTTCTTTTTGCAGTTTGCATTAATTATTTTAGTATTTTACACTAAAGGATTGCTTATGATATTTTGTATTTTAGTCTTCTGTTTTATAAGCATTTGTGTGATCTTTTATTTTATAAGAAATATTTTATGTTTTTTTATTAATTATATGCAATTATTCTTTTGAAAAAATTTAGAAATGTTTTCATTGTACAAGTTATTGTTATACACTGTTAGACAAAAAATTTTTTTTTTTTTGCATGATTTAAATTTTTATAGAAATAGAGCTCAATTAAACTTTTTTGTTGAATAATGTATTTCCTCTTAATTTAATACTTTTTGATAATGATGTTTTGTAGACAATAAAACGTTATATTATACACTATTTAAATTTAAAAAAAACCTTTATTATTGTGCAATAAAAATAATTTTTGTATTGCACATTTTTATATTAACACCTTTACATAATTGAAATATATTAGCAATTTATAATGTAGTTACATACATTCATGCTTAAAAGTTAATTTTGTGTAAATATTTGTTTTATGCCAGAAATATTACAATTATTGACTTTATCAACTAGAAAAATCTTTATTCATAATTGACGTTGTTTTAATATAAGGAAAACTACTGTCAAATGACAATTGCATTTATATGTGTAATGTTTAGTTTAATGAATTGTTTTTAATTTTTGCACACCTGATTTTTTTCATTTTACAATAAATGTATTTAAAATATTTTGTATTTTTAAAGAAGAACAATTGCATATAAAATAAAAGATATGATTATATAATACACTGGGTAATTCATTTTTCTCCTTTTAAATAAATTTAGAAATATTTTCTTTGTTTGAATTATTAATATTTTTATATCGTACGAGAAAAATATTTTTATAATAATCAAAATTTTTTAAATAGTCAGCAAGTAAAATATACTTCGAATATTCACAAAAAATTACCATTAATGTAATACTCTGATAATGGATATTTCATAGAAATTCTTTAGAAAATATTATATCAGTGTACTATTTAAATTAAAACATCTTAGTGTTTTTCAATATGTTACATTATTTTTAATAATCCTCTTAAAAATAAATTTTATTATTTAAAAACATCTAGAACAATAAATGTTTTTATAAATTAAAATCTTGAATATTCTGTTATCAAAAATTTATATAATTGAATTATTCAAACTAATTACAATGCAAGTATTAACAATCATGCATAAAAAATAAAATTAATAATTTTATATTTATGCTTGAATGTCCTATTTTGTTACTGGAACATTATTTACAATTGCTATTAATTAAAAAGTCGATAATTGTAAAGGTCTTACTTGTTATTAGAATCAAGACTATCGTAAATTGTTTATAATTTTCCCTTCCATATTGCAATTGTATAAGCAAAAGTTTAAAACGTAAAGGAAATGTTGCAATAAAACATTTTTTTTAAATGTTCATTGAATTTTTCTTCGAATACCATTCAAGAAAATTGGTCGTTTAAAAATTTCACGCAAGAAAGTTCTCATGAATGGAAAATAGCATAAAGCGAATTAATTAAAATATGGAGAGATTTTGGAAGGTTTTTATGGAAATTAAAGAAATAAAAGACGCTAATAAAGGTCACTATAGCGTAAATTTTTGTTTTGGAAATTTGTATCAAGATATGTATGTTTCAAAAAATGAACCTCAGAAACATTTAATCTAAATTATAAGCGAAATTAAAATCCCCATAATAAAAATATTTGTTATTCTTATTAAATGCAATCATTCCAAGTTGGTGTACCGAAATGGACACTGTGTTGTAACACTCATGTTTTTGCATCAATGGTAGTGCTGCATCAAAACTGCTTTTGTAGCAAAAAAAAAAAAACCCGTCCAAATGTAGGAAATCCAAACAAAAAATACATTTTAATTTAGTATAGATAAATTAGGTTTATCAATAAATATAATCTCATTAATTGATTTCATTGAATGTACCTTCATAAGAAGAAAAAATTATATCGCAGCAGTTTGCAAAAATTAGAATACCTTTTATTCTAATAATGAATTACTTTTAAAAATAGATATACTTTAATATTTCATTGATTAAATTATAATTTAATTTTCAATTATTTTATTAATACATGTACACTATTCAATTATTTTATTTTTACTTTTTTTTTGCTGAAAATCTGTCAGTTTCTTTATTTTAAAAACACGACACTATATTATTTTTCATATAAAAAATATATTCAATTAAATTAATAATAATTCATTATATATTAAACTCGTAATCATCTAAATTTATTTGAAAAGAAGTCAGTTTGGGGCATCATTTTGATGAGAAAATAAATGTGCTTTCAAGTTTTGAGCTTTTACCGAGATATATTGCATCGATTTAGAATATGTTTATCTTAGACGTGCTTTGATTTTTAAAGCTTTTTAAATAAATTGGCATGTACAAATAAGCTTTTGTAGGTTGTGATGCATCTGTAATTTAAAAAAAAAAATTTACACTGAAGTTGACAAATTTGAAATTTAATTTATTTAGGAGTTTTCTGGCCCGAACCAAATTAATTTCGATATATATTGCTGGAATATTTTCAGAAAGAAATATATTTGTTTAAATTTTCTTTTCATTTTAGCTTGCCTTCCATTAGAGTTATTTTGATAGAAAACACTTCCACATGATCACGACACAGTTTGAAATTATTTAGTGTGAAAGAAATGATGAAAAGCATATGGTAATAGTATCAGGGCATTGATTTTTTTTTTTAGGTACAATGGCAGATATTAATTTTTATGCCTAGAAGCTCTAGAAAACTAATTTCTGATAATAAACATATTTTTTTAATTTCTTATGTTTAAAAGAATATTTTAAACTATTCAAAAATTATAAATTATTGAACGAGTTCAAAAATTGTAAATCTATTAAAAACTTTTTGTGTTCTAGGATAAAAATATTTACGACAGGTTCGAGGACTGATTTTGAGAATGATTAGCCAAAACAGTTTTTTACTCTTTGTTTGCATTATCCCTCAATGAATAGATTCAGATGCGATTCTGTAATAGCATTCCAGGCCTAAATCATTTGTTGCCTGTAACTCTG
>BPLR01009862.1:0-53761 GCA_021605095.1 Caerostris extrusa | reverse complement strand
GATATTGCAGTTTCAGCTTGTGATTCTATTGACAATGACGTGGAATGTGAAATATATTAACTTAGTATATTAATTAGCTGGAAGTTATGAATGCTTACGTTACAAAATTAATATCAAAAATTCCATACATTGCATACATACATACATACATGCATACATACACATACATACATGCATACATACATACATACATATATATATATATATATATAAAATAAACAAACTCATCAATAGAATTTTGATTTAATAAATATAAAAATTAATACATGTAATGCATAATGCAAAATTTTAAAGATAAAATAAATTGCATAAGTCAAAAATAATTAGCAAGAATTATTTGCCAAGAATATATTTTGATAACAATTTATCATCTCTTTGAATAAAAAAATCTTGTTTTGCCCAAAATATATTTATATTAGCTCAAATAAAAATAGGACAAAAACCAACCGAAATGTACAGCATTAACCATGTTTATAAACAAATTAACGGAATACTTCATTTTCTTTACAAACACGAAGTTGTAATTAATGCATCTTTTATATTCATTGCATTTTAATAAAAAATGTGTATGTAGCAAAAAAAAAAATAATAATAAATAATGGACGTAATGGTAAACAAAAAACCTACATCAGGTGTTTCGGTTTCAAACTAATGAAGCAAAGTACCTATTTTGTTATGGAACGAAAAAAAAATCTAATAATAAACACAACTAGTCGTTTATCTTGATTTCCATTTAAACAAGGAGAGTAAAATATGGGACAAAACGAGTTACATTCATGGTAGGTTGCATTCATAATTTTTCTTCCAGAAACATTATTCATTCATTTTTAACGAAAGCATTCAGCTGTGTGCTAAATAGAGTGTATTTTAAGTATGGTTTATAATGCAGATTGAAAAATAATGAAAATATACGAAAGTTTTTATGCTGATGTGTTTTTTCATCATAAATTATTAAAAGCTTAAAAACATGTTATATATTCTTTCATTAGTTTAAAGAGATTTCCATTATGTTAAATTAATACTTTTATCCATTAAACATATTTCCTATTGAACATCAATTTTTGCCTACTCATTTTTTTTTATAAAATTAAGTAGAATTTTCTAATTTTGTTTACTTAATAAAAATAACTATCCACCTTGAATACAATAGATAGTTTATCCATTAAACATATTACCTATTAACCATCATGTTTGCTTACTCCATTTATTTAATTTTTTTTTTTATAGAATTAAGCAAAATTTTCTAATATTGTTTACTTTATAAAAAGAATATTCACCTAGAATACGATAGGTAGTTTATATTTCATAAAATACTGTTAAATGTTTGCATTGCAATAAACATGGGAAATTCTGATGATAAAAACTTAAATTTTTTTTTTATGTCAAATTTTGAAAAGAAAGTTACTTTGAGGAACAAACAAGAATTTATATTTATATTACATGATACAATATCCAGCGGTTATTTTTGTTTATGTATATATATCCCGGAAAAATATATTTTTTCAGCTCAATAAGCTTATGCAATTTTACAAAATAATCTATCAATATATTTATTGGAATTTTTTTATCTTTAGAAACAAGTCATGGTTTATACTTAAAGACATATTGAACTAATTGAAAGAATACTTTATCTATATTTCAAACATGCATTGTAAATACATTAAAGTAAATTACGAAAAACGAGATCAAATTTTTGATTGTAAATATTTTAATATTCCGTAATAGTAATATCAAATAATAATAATAATAGTAATAGAAAAAGTGATAAGAAATAGTAATAAAAATAATAATAGTAATAAAATTTTAATGAAAAATAACTTAATAGCAATAGAAAAGACATTTCAGTTATATTATGACTCTATTATTTCTTTTTTTCTGTTTTTCTGTCTTTACTCTATTACTGGACTTTATTTTTATTTATTTAATTTTATGCCTCTCGATTTAAATTCCTCACTGTGTTCATATTTTTACTTAAAATTATGATTTACTTTACTAAATTATGATTATCTTTTATGAATTTCAAATGACGATATGAAATAAAGAAAATTTTCATATTTTCTTGTGTCTCTGTACTCCACAATTATTTCGTCAATCTTCCTGGTTTAACAAATCAAGCATATTTTCATAAAAAAACTGCTACGTAGAGTACATATAACTGTTATTACTTTTTCCCCACAAGTTTTAAAACCCTATTTTTTACACAATATTTTTTTTTTTTTAATTTTAAGACTTAAAAATAGTTTTAAAATTTTGAATAAAATTGGAAACACGAATATCCCAGAACAATTATAATATCCTGCAAATCTTCAGTAATACAATGGTTCCCATGATTTCCTTTACAAGCAGTTTTAAAAAGTGAATAATTTCTACATGGAAACTAATGTAAATTATATTGTACACATAAAAGAAATGTAAAACTTGTTTCTCTTGCATACTTTCTTGTAACATCTGGCACAATAAATTTCAAAATAATTCTGAAAATTTATAATTTAATGAAACCAAAGGTTTTACTATAATACTCATAATTATGAATATTTCTTGTATTAAATTTAACATTAAACTTATTAAAAATTTATCTTTTAACAAGAATTTTCAAAATAATATTTTAAAGAATTCTTTTAACAAAAAATAACCCTTTTTAACCTCATCTTTTAAAAAGTAATCATTTTTAATATTATTCTTTAACAAGAATTTTTAAATAATCCTTTAACGAGAATTCTTTTGAACCTAATTCTTTAAAAATAATCATTTTTGACCTAATCCTTTAAAAGTAATCATTTGTAATATTATTCTTTAACAAGAATTTTTGAAATAATCCTTCAACCTGAATCCATTTTAACATAATTCTTTAAAAATAATCATTTTTAACATAATTCTTTAAAATAATCATTTTGACCTAATCCTTTAAAAGTAATCATTTTTAAAATTATTGTTTTTAACAAGAATCCTTTTTTTAAACCAAATCTTTTAAAACTAATAATTTTTAACATTATTCTTTAAAAAGAATCATTTTAACATAATCCTATGCAAATAATAAAAATTGCTTAATAAAATGCTTAATAAAAATTTATTTTTTAACAAGAATTTTCAAAATAATCCTTTAACGAGAATTCTTTTTAACTTAATTCATTAAAAATAATCCTTTTAAGCTCTTCCTTTAAAAGTAATCATTTTTAATAATATTCTATAACAAGAATTTTTAAATAATTCTTTAACGAGAATTCTTTTTAACCTTGTCCTTTAAAAATAATCATTTTTAACCTAATCATTTAAAAGTAGTCATTTTGGCATTATTCTTTAAAAATAATACTTTTAACATAATCCTTTAAAAATAATCTTTTTTAACATTATTCGTTAATGAGTAACTTTTTAAAAAAAATTATAAAACAGTTCAAATCTAGAAGAGACGTTTTTGTAATTTCATAAGTAAATTTTGTGTTAAAAATTTATCTCTAAATGAAAATTGGTTTAAATGAAAATTGGAATCAATTTTTACACATAAAACACAATGCAGAATAACTTTCTATTTAAATTGCCAAATATATTTTAAAAGAATAAAGTTTTCATTTTGATTTATTAATACTACCCATCAGTAGCTACAAATTTTCTGAAAGTGATTTGATTTGACATATATTTCTTTATTCGGCATAATTCTTTTTATCAAGCAATATTTATCTCATTACATTCCACAACATAATCGCAATCAATGGATTGTTAACATTTTAACTCATGTGTTCTTGCTCGGAGGTTTTTCTTAGAATATTATAATCGTTTTTTTTTTTCTTCCTGCTTTCGCAGATTAAATTTGAACACATGGAAAAAAAAAGCCAGTTGTATGACGAATTTTCTGACTCCAACGTAATTGAAATGTCTTTTGCACCTGTTTTGCAATTAATTGTCACGGTCCGAAGAAAACTTTTAACTCATATTTTGCCATTTTCTCTTTGTTAATTTCTGCACTTTTATTTATTTCTAGTATATTTTTGTTGTTCAACCATAAAAATATGTCGTCTTGATTTCTGTTACTATTCTTTATTAACACAATCTTATCGGCAATGTCGGATGCTCATTGAATTGTTATTTTGTATTTATTTTTTGAAACAATTTTTATAAAAAGGAACGATAAAAACTAATTATATGTTACGCTATTTCTATGAATGGTTAATTTATCAATTTAATTTAAAAATTTTTTCTTCAAGTATCTAATATGTTTCTTGCAATGTATGGAAATCAAATCTTCTTAAAACTAAATGATGATAATTTTGTGAGGTTTTAACAATTATTTTTATATTTGAGGTTCTTTAGCTTGTATTATTTAATATTTATCTTAAATATTAATAACTAATTGTACATTTAAAAATAACAATCACTACTCAACTGTTAAAATTATTTTTTTAATTTACTTTTTCACTTTAAAGTAATCCTTTTAACACACTGAATTTCTAAAATAAATATGTTATTTATTTATAAAACTTATTGCATTATTTAAATACATTTATACATTTGAACATTTTATCATTATAATAAAAATATACAGGAAGCAGGAGTTTCAAAGAAATAAAAACAGAAAACATTATAAAATATATAATTCACAATACAAATTAATTAAAAGAGGAGACTATTCATTATTGTAGTGTTGTGGATTGGAGCTAATCTGGGTTGTAACTGGGTGATGTTTGGGTTGAGACTGGATACGCAGGTTTGAAAAAACACAGCTTTATTTACACAAGCTCAAACATCACACATATGCAATATTTAACACATTTAAAGACGTATAATTATAGATTCATGGAAGGAGTACATGACAAAAACCAAAAATAAAGATACTCAGGTAACCGCTGGATGCGCGAAATATACTTCCTGTCCGAGTAAGAGACGATTTAATACGACTATTACGCAAGGTTGCGTTGAACATATTTACTCTCAGAAGGAGAAACTATATACTAAACGTTTCTCAGCAGAAGCGCGAGTTGCGCTGTATTTACTCTATGATGAAAGACTTGAGGCCTACTGACCATTTCTACTGAACGCCACAAGGGGCGCTGTTGCAATGCTTAGGAGGAAGCACGGTTACATTATTAAAATATTGTGTAAATATTATTCTTTGATAAAAACAATTTCATTTAGATGTTTTAATTAAGAAAAAAATGAAACATTTATAGTTAAAATATAATGTAAGTTTCATATAATTCTGCATTTCTTTGATAATATTGAAAAATCATTTATATACAAGATAAAATTAAATTTTAATTTTTTATAATATAATTAAATTTAATCATATACTGCCTGGGGTTACTTTATTAATATGAATAACCAATACAGCATATATTATCAACAAACACTAAATTTAAAGTTAATTTAATATTAATATTTATTGAATTTACTGTAATTCAATTAATAATTTTTCTATGTTTACACACTGTATTTCCTATAACAATTTGTTATTCCCTCAAGTATTAAAATATACCATTTTTTATATATTGTAAATGCGTTTTATTTTAATGATTTGCAAAATTATTATAATGAGATCCTTTTTACTTTTAATAAAGATTAATATCTTTTTTAAATTCTCTTAATTTTTATGTATCTCATAATAAAACACTTAGAAAATGAAAAATTACTTTATAAGTACATTTTCACTTTAATCGATAAACAATCGAAGCTAAGAGAACTTAAATAACTTTTACCAAAGTGAAATGATTGTAACTGGAATCTTACATTATTAATATCCGAAGTCTTTTATATTTTCTCCCTCTCTAATTAGTGAACATTAGGCAATCACAAATGATATAGTTAACACAAATTGAAATTTTGAATGAATAGTTTGGTTAAGCCCAATATGCTTCTCATTAGTTACAATGTACTTTGAAAAGGGGCCAGGGAAAAATAATTTAACAAACAGATAATATCCTCTTCAAAGCAGCAGCATGACAAAATTATTTTCCATTAGGTACAAACTCCTTTTCGCAAATTAATTAGAAATTACACGAATGTAAGTGGAAAGTCTGCCTGTCTCCTGGGCAAGACGTATAATGATTCAATACAGCCTCTAATTACTTTCGTTAAACATTCAATGGTGCAGGTGTCTTGAGTGTTATTTCCAACAAACAGTATGATATCGGGGCCGAATGTCAAGCATTATTATCCCTGTTGCTGAATTTCTTTAAATAATTTGTATTAAGTGAACAAATATAAGAGATTGGTTGTCTGAACCAGAGATGCCAACTAATCGATTCTAATGTAAGTTAATTTACTGCAAGGCTGGAAGTAAGTTAAAGATTAAGAATTGTTTTGAATTGTTTTTAGACTGCATCATTTCATAGACGCTGAAAGTCATACACATATTCTCGCAGAATTATTAATATTAATGGGCAAATTCTGTTAATATATTAAATATAAAATAATTCTAAAAATCAGTAATTCAGATATTATGAATTCAGATTGAAAATATTTTATAGAATATTGAATTTAAGTTATGTGTTTCTTTAAACATTTATAACATTTATTGTTATAAATGTTGTAATTGTTTATTTTCAATTAAAACTAATATTTTTGCTTTATTGATTTTTATATGGGGAACAAAATATTGCAGATAGCAAACTTTTCCTTTTTTGTTTTATAAAACAGCAGATAAATTAAATTTGTTGTGTTTAAGAGGAATACTAGTGATAAATTAAGATAATCTTCAATTTAAACTTCGTAGCATTTAAGATAGATAAAACTTTCAGATAAATGTATTAACATTAAGCAGTTCAATGTTCCGATAAATATTTTTAAACCAAAATATAATTCTTAAATAATTTATTTTAAAGTTATGAAGCTAAAAAGCAATTATTTAACAAAAATAAAAAGAATAATAAACATGCATTTTGAAACAAATTATTTTCATAGGAAATATAAGTAAAAAAAAAATCATTACTTTTAATACATGATCATAAAAGTTATAAATTACTAAATGCCTAGTTATTTTATTCTAGATGTACTGTATTTATCTCTTTCCTTTTGTATATTATGGTATTTTTAAAATCCTTTTTTTAAAATTTTGACGTTATAAATACTGTAAATCTAGTATTAGGAAGTATTTATGGGAAGTATTAATTCTTTTGTGCCTTTTCATCCAAATATAATGTGCAGTTATCTTTACAATTCTGAACTTTATAGAAATATGTATGTATTAGCAATAATAATACTAATATTTTTAATAAAAATCGTCATAATCTGTAGCATAATTAACAGAATAATAATGTTAAAATTATGACATTTTTCTTTTATACTGAAGCGAAACTGATTCTTCAATTTCAGCAAAACATAAATTATTTCTATATCATTTGACATTTTTGTTTTTAAATAAATTGCTTAAAGGATTTTATTTAATTTTAAAAAATACACATATTCTAAAAAAATACGATAGATTAGAAATTACATTATGACTTAATGATAAAATTTGCTAATCTATTCAATGCTAAAATATTTCTCTGGAAATTGTGTAGTTGCCAATATATCATTTGTTAAGTAAAATATATAAAGCTAAATTAATTCAGTTATATTAATTTATATATAATATATATATATAATATATATATATATATAATATATATATATATATAAATATATATATATATAATATATATATATATATATATATATATATATATATATAATAAAAAGCGAAAAGCTAAATTAATTCAGTTATATTAATTTGCTTAAATTAACTAAAACTTAATTAAATTTATTCGCAAAAAGTTTTACTTTATTATTAATACGATGTATATTTGTTATAGACAAAGGAAACTAGAAAATGGTTGTTAATATTCTTCAAGAAGATATGTATTGACTTCTATTTGAAAGATTTTGTTAATCAAACATTGAGTTTAATTTTTTGTGAAAAATTGTATCCCTTTTTATAAAGCTGAAAACTCATTACAGTTTACTTAAACTTACATTACACATTACTAAACACATTACAGTTTGTTACATGTTTCTATCAAGGTTTAAATTTAAAAAATTTGAACTTTCAACTCTTATTTATGTATGACACTTCAAAATCTTTTTAATCATATACGATTTATGCAAAAGTTATTTATCAATTTTTACAGAAATAATTAAGGAAATTTTTAATCCATGCAGTATTAAATATATTTACATTACCCGATTAAAAATATCAAATTCTAATAAAATATTTCTATAAATTTGTCGGAAAAGTAATTAATAATATTGGTTCATAAAAAAATTCTTCCAATATTAAAAACAGTTTTTGCTCGAAACAATAGCTGAAATGAAAATTGAATCTCAGTGTTGTTGAACATTAAATATGTCTAAGTTTCAGAACATATCCCACATAATTAAATTTCTTTTTTAAAATTTACTGATATTTTTTTATTTTATAGATGAATAATTAAATAGATTTTTATACCATTGACTATCAATGGATATTTCAAGAATTTATAAAAGTCATCAAAATTAATATGCCCAAAAATACTACAAGTAAACAAGATTAACTGTGAATATTTCATAAACATAAATTCCCTGCTTGTCACTTAAAATAAAAATGAGGTAGTATTAAAGACACGATTTGTTTTTCTTTTTTTCTTCATATAAGTAATATATAAGATTAAAACGAATTTCACGCTGGTGAGTTTCAAACCGCTATGTGGACCAAAAACACAATAAATCACTTTTTATCTGATAAAACATTCTTGCATTAGCGTAATTAATTTTTTCACACCTTTATTCATATGTGTTATGGCTTCTACCACAGTGAATAATGTAGAAATTTTAAAAATTAATCGCTTTAATGCCATGCATGTACTAAAGTAAATGATTTTAAGCATTAACTAATATTTTATGCAAGTTTAAAAAGACAAGATATTAACAGTTTTTTTACTACAAGATTTTGCAATAACATTTCTGGAAAAACTTTTTCGTTGGTGTTATTTTTTAGCTCTACTTCATTTATACAGAAGAGAAAAAAAACTTACAGAAAAAATAATATCTAAAATTAGTTCAGGATTGCAGTACATGGGAATTTATATTAACAGATTGTATTATTAGCATGTGTATAAGACAATTATATTTTAATTTTTTGAATTTATTATTTCTAAGTTTTATAATTTGATTTTTGAAATATCTGTAAGAGTTATTTGATCAGATAATCCTAAATATTTAAAAAATTTTAACCTTTTAATAATAATAAAAAAAAAAAACATTTTTTAATTAAATTACAATAAATAGGATATGTTTCTAACTTCAAAGGTTACAAAAAGGATTTCCAAGAAAATGTTCATAATTTAAAAAAATTCATTAAATTACAAGTTGTGGTAGTACCATTTTTTTTATTCAGTAAAAGAAAATTTCAGATTTTTGACAATCTTTACTACTTTTCAGTAAGCACAACCATGTTTGAGTTCAACATATAAAATATTGCATATTTCTTAAGAATGGCGATTTAAGAATTTTAATGTAATTAGTTGGAAAACACATTTTACCAGTCCCTAGTTTATAACATTGATGAACAGAAAAGTCAAATCAAATTCGAGTTTTTCAATTTTCGAGATTTTCTGATTTTTTATTGTCAAAACAAAAATTTTGTCTCCTTTACTCATCCTTAAAATATTGTTACCTTTACTCATCAGAACCCACCAAGACGTGCAATTTTTTTCTTTGGTACCTAGGTTCACATTCCACTTCGATTTTTAAAAACGCTTCAAATTGTACTTTCCGGCTAAACGGAAAGAAAATAAATTAATGAAAAGCAACAAAATGTTTTATTTAATTTACTAAAAATTTAGAATTACTCAAAACCTGTAACCAAACCAGTTTCTCAGTTTCCACTTGCGAATGAAAGGGCGTCACACCATAGGACCTGTATCTTAACATATCATAGGTGCCTACAGAAGATTTATATTTTCTGGTAATTATTGATATTATTCTTTTTTGACACTCAGAGTCTGAGGGTACGTATAATTAGATCAAATATTTTTTCGGGATATTATTATTATTTTTAATTTCAATTGATTTCCTAGAATATTTGTTTCCCACTCTTTATATTTATGGGCAAATAGAAGTGGACCAGAGTCAATACCATATATCAACAGAGTTGAGTGTGACCTCTTCTGTAATTCATAGACAAAATAATGCATTTCTAAAAACAGAATAAGCTTCTAAAAGCTACAAGTTAAAAAGGATCTAGAGCTATAGAAGAATCACTATTTGCAGATAACTGCAATTGGGAACAAAATCACTACATTAACCCGCTTCAAATTTTTCTTGTAACAGCCAAGTTGGTAAGAAAATAAATTTTGCACAGAAGGCTTTATGAAATGAGAGAATGCAATACGTGCAGCATTATATGCTTTCCCAAGCACACTATCGAAATGAAAATTTTAATTGGACACGCACTCGAGTAATATCGATTGGAGGCAATGAAAGCTTGTACTTTTACTAATAAGTTCAAATATCTCAAAATCTTTTAATCTGGTGGGAGATGAAAAACAACTATTGTCTCAGTCATAAAAATGGAATATTTGTTGAGTTTAAAGTGTGTAAGCAGTGTATCTCGTACCTTTTTGATGGCCCCAGTGTCCTTCATATCGCTCCAAAAGGAACACCTTACTGCTCCATTATAAATAGATGGTTTATTAAGTAATCCCCTCATCCCACAAAGCACGACAACACTAGACTACACATATCTCAATTGATGTAGAGTAACCTTTATGAGGAGAGTATTCTGTATGTAGGTTGATCAGCAGGTTCTCAGAATTTCAACTCGATTGAGAAAATTAAAATTCTAAGAAAACGCAATGCTGCAATTAAGACACTCCCACATTTCTGTAGGATATTTAAACTACCCTTAACACAGCAATGGTCTTGGCTGAAACTGAAGAAATAAACACCATTATCATCATTTTGAACCTCGTAAGTTGTTATCTTGACTGTATAACTATTAGAGGGTAAAGCATTCTATAGTAAAACTGATAACACATTAAATCCATATACTATGTTCTAATATGTTTCCAATTTGTATATTTTAAAGCTAAAAAATGAGCCTATTGCTAATATTTTATGCCTAATTTATTTAGTGCTGTTTAATTTTTGTTTTTGACAAACTTCAGGGGAATTCCATTGAATACAAATTATATTAATTTTACCTTAATTTTAATTATTTATATAAATTATATACATTATAGTATAAATTTATGTTTACTAACAACTTTGGGAAATTAGAGTTATCATAACATTAAGTTGCATTAAACTAAATCTAATGTAGTGGGACCATTGAATTCAAATATATTTATTCTCGCTCTGGTGTAAAAACAGACATTTTTAATCTATTTCAGCCGGTTTCGTGAAATATGATTCAGTTTTAATATCTAACTAGTTCATTATAACTGAATAACCCTGGTATTTTTCTATATTTAAGAGTTACGATTACGGAATGGAATTTATCAAATACAGAGTTTTTTGCAATATATATATGAAAGATAATGTACTTTGTGAGGTTTAGCATCCTTAAAATTATCATGAACATTGAATAAAATTTTACGGTTTAAATAACTCCCAAAATAATAATTTAATTTTTCGTTCATTTTTAAAATGGGAACAATCGTTGAAAAATAAAAAGCCTAACATTAAATACAAAATCCTTTTATTTTCACATATTCAAAGTGAAAATAAAAATAAAACTGCATTTTACGATAAATTTTCACATAAATGAAAACATTTCTGCAGTTATTATAATGCACTAAACAACAAGAAGTTTCGCCAAGAATAAAGTTTACTTAATGACCAAAGCACACAGAAACATTAGGAAACTACGAGTGTGTAAATGATTCCATACTCTATGAAGAAGAAATAATTTCAGCTGCAAGAACTTTTTTTTTTTTTTTTTTTTTTCATACATCCATGGTTTATTCCTAATCATCATTTCAGCATGTGCCTTGAAATAAATTATTTCCCTACGTCTTTCTGTCGTTAACCGAGATTGTACTTTCACGGGTCACTCCACCTCTAATGACTAAACAGCGTTGCTTTAAAATTAATGGTACGACAGACGTTTTGAGAAGGCTCCCTTCCGCTTACAGCTCGCAAAACCTTCGCTGATATTAATTATTCATAATTTTCTGCTTGGAACGTCCGGTGCATGAATACATACTGGCGCATATTTTTAACAAGGAATAAGTACAGCAGTGTACCGTAAGCAACATGGCTGCAATCCCCCTGCAAAAAGAAAACCGTAAATTTTGATTTCGAATTTATAACAACGTATGCAACTGTGAAGTGGTTCCAAGTTGTAACGAATGAATATGAAAGAAAAACTAGCAAAAATTTGTCGGCTGTATTATTCACCGGGGTCTTTTTTTCTTCTTATTATTTTAATGGCATAATTTGTTTGCGTTTAAATCTTATTTGAAGAGCTATTTACCGAAAAATGCATTCATCTCATTTTATTTTTTTTTATATTATTTGTTTAAGAACCTATAAAAGCGAAAAGTATGTGCAAATATTAATTTAGTGGTGCATGTATTGAAGTTATGGCATATAACTAACAATGATTTCAGTGAAAATAACTATACCTTTTGAAGTATTTTATACTTTTATCATTTTTATTTTCATCATTTATCAAAATTTTGAAATATGTATATTTATTTTAGTGGTTTAAATTTCTTTGACAAGGTATTTTATATTTTCATTTGTTTGTACAGAAGAATTTGAATTTAGGTTTCGTCCATTTATTTCTTGTGTTTTATTATTTTTTTTTCTATTCGCAGTATAATGCTTGTTAATTAATATTATTTGTATTTGTTCATAATTTTTAGCATTGATTAACCAAAGTTTATCATTATCTCGTTTTACTATTTTTACTTTATTATCAGATAAATACATTGAATCAAGAAAATCAGACAGCAAAAACAATCAAGTCAAATAAAATTTTCATTAAATAGTCAATAAAATAAACAAAAATTAGTCAGTATATTTAACAAAAAAGTGTTTTGCAGAATAAGAAAAAAATAGTAGAATTAACAAAATGTATTTCGCAAAATTTTAATATGTATCCGAGAATGCCCAGTGGAAAGGATTAGGATATACAAAAGATTTTTATCAGAACGATTGGCAATTGCATGTATGTTAACTTTCGCCATATCTAAGCAATCAATAGCTGTGTGAATACATTTGTCAAACAACTTAACAAATCATCATGGCGTGCGAATCTTGTATTATATTTAATTGGAGGTTACAGGCAAATCTTACGAATCTGAAAAAAAAAAAATAATAATAATTTAAAAAAAATTTATTAAATTTGTTTGACAAGAATTCAAATAGAATTTTATTTTAAGTATTAAAAAAAGTCCGGTTCACGATATTGAAATGCCTAAGAGAAGCTGTTTTAACATATGTGCTCAAGCTTTTCCTACATGTTTGACGTAAATTGCATTTTAAGCCAAAAGAAAAATTTATCGTCTTATAAAAGATTCTACTGAATATTGATGTAATATCCGTTAATTAAAAATTTAGGAAAATGGCGCATAATTAAATATTCTTTTATGAAATTACTTAATATATGAATACACTTATAAGTGAATAATTGAATTATCTAGTAAGGATTCGCCATGCATTCCCGTAACAAATTATATAGAGGACGGGGAAAATTCAAGGTTAATAGACCCTCGTTTCAAGGAGGGGTTAACCCTTATGTTAGACTTCGGACTTTGCAGGGTTTTTTCGCCCGTTAGATATTGGAACCGATAATGGAAGAGAGAAAAGGGAGTGCGCAGAGTAGTGTGAAGAGTTCAGACAGTATGGAGGGTACAACAGTCGAGAGAATAGTTCCAGGGAGTACGGAAGAACAAAATATCATAACGAACTGCTTTTGAGATGATTTCGTAAATATTTGTTATATAATTGTGTTTGTATTACGTGATTATAGTTGTACAGTGCTGTCTTAGCAAATTTAATAAATATGAGAAGTTTTGAATAATCATTAAAAACAGTTGTTTCAATCATGAATCCATACTGAATTAAGACCACACGTGCATGTCCAGCGCTAACTTTAAGTTATCTGATTTTGAGAATAATAATTGAGAAAAAAAAGAGTACTTTGATTTTTTAAATTTTTTTTTATTGCATAAAAAGGATAGAAATTTTTTATTGGTAAAGAGAGAAGTAATTCAGTATATTCTATCTGATTATTAGAATAACACTGATTTGAACTGAGGAAACAATAATTTTGACGAGACGATAACAGATATAATCCTTTATCAAAAAATTAATTTTAGAAATTAAAAACTTTTTTTATTTAAACACATACAATCTCTTTTTTATTTAATCACATACAATCTCTCTCCACATATGAACAATACGATGATATATTTTCTTAAATTTTTCCACAAAATAATGCACAGAAATAAAGAGATTGATTAAAAAATTAATTTAAAAAATAAAAAAAAGGTAATAAAACAAAATATAGCGAAAAAGAAAAATAATAAAACAAAAAAAAAAGCTAACATAGAAAACTTTAGGAAGAAAAATAATAAAAACAAATATTTAAATATATATACAACTACATTGCAATGTATTTTGCTGAAATGACATAAAGCAACAGGCCGGTTTCCTTTAGAATTTGAAGATTTTGCATAAGACACTTTCTAATCTCTTCGTCATGAGTACAGTTTAAATTCATAATTTTCATATTTTGAACTTTTCCAATAGTACATCAAAACAAATTACTTGATTAGTGATAGAACTTAAAAAGTTATTCTCCAAAATACCAAGATATGATTAACAGTATGTAATTTTCAAATCACAGGAGCATTTATTATTCAATCTTTACTTCACTGAAAAAATAATTTCTTTAAGTGACTTACTTCATACAATCGTCCAAAAAAATTGAATTTTCAACGTGAAAAATTTTATTACTCATCAATTTTTAATTATTTTATTTATTTTTCAGTTTATATCATTTGGAGAATTTTAAACTTCATCTTTTAAAAAAAAAAAAATATCCATGATTTTTTTTGATGTAGCGAATACCTTGACTACAGAAAAAAACTAATTAATGTTCCTATAAAATAAAACTTTGATTAGAAAATAAATCTAAACGAATTACAAGAAGAAAAAAAAAGCGTTTTGCACACTATTTTTTCCTAGTTAAAATGTAAATTAAAAAAAAAAAAAACGAAGGTAACAAACATTTTGTAAACAACAACATTTTGTATAACACTCTTTCTAACATTATCATCATGAGTACAATTTAAATTCATAATACCACACTTTACACCTTTTCCAATAGTACATCAAAGCAAATTACTAAATTCGTGATGGAATTTAAAAGGTATTCTCCAAAATACCATGACCTGATTAAAATTATGTAATTTTGAAATCACAGGAGAATTTATTATTCAATCTTTACTTCACAACAAAAAATAATTTCTTTAAGTGACTTACTTCATTCAATCATCCAAAAAAAAAAAAATTTCAACGTGGAAAAATTTCATTACTCATCAATTTTTAATTATTTTGTTGATTTTTTTTCAGTTTATATCATTTGGGAATTTTAAACTTTTTCTATCAAAATAAAAGTAAAAATATTCATGATTTTTTATGTACCTTGACTACAGAAAAAAACTAATTAATGTTCCTATAAAATAAAACTTTGATTAGAAAATAAATCTAACGGAATTACAAGAAGAAAAAAAAGCATTTTGCACACTATTTTTTCCTACTTAAAATGTAAATAAAAAAAAACAAGAAGGGGAAACAAACAGTAATTTCAAAAGTTACCAGCAAATCACCACTTTGACATTACTTGAATCGAAAATTAAATTAAATTAGTAAAAGCACGAAACAGATAAGCAACTCTTTCCTTTTCCGCGCACGGATCTAATTTTCGTTAATTCATATTAAATTAAATTTGGCAAGCATTAGGAATGGAGTTCCAATAAGTTATTGTACAACACGGAAACTCTAATTTAAACTCGAAGCATTTGGGAAAGGCATATTGATTTTTAATGCTTGCTGCTTGCTCATTGTTTTCTAGATTGAACTGTAGATAAATTCAAATTATCCAAGAATCAAATCATGGTGGAATACAAGAATCTCCAGAGAAATATAAACATTCCTCGTGCAGTATGTTTAATAGAATTTTCTACTGTTTTATTGAGATTTAGTTTTCTTCTGTCCAATAATCTGAAATGTTAAACATTTGTTTTGCTTCAGATAAGGATCAAGTGATTCCTTCCAATTTAAATAAAGGAATATTTTTCCAATTCAATCATCTTTCCCCCAATTTTCTGTTTTATTAAAAGCAATATGTAAATTTTTATGCTCCCTTTTATATGAACAATGATTTATTAATTAAGATGAAATATTTCCTATTATTCTTGTTACAATGCTCCTATTATTTACAGAAATATCTCGTTGTATATTTTTTAAATATATATTCATATTAATTTTAAAAAATTATTTTTATCTATATATCACAATATGTGTTAAGTTAAAAGGTTTTGATAAAATTTTCAAATGAATTATTTGTTTAGCTATATTGACTAAATTTTTCAGCAAGTATTTTACTTGCCATTAAGTACATGAGTATAACAAGTATTTTACTTACCATTAAGTAAAATGATTATATAGCAAAATATATTTTATTTACCATTAAGTAAAAATGAGAACGTAGCAAGTATTTTCTTCACATTATGTGACATGAGTATGTTTAGTAGACATGAGTATGTAGTATGTACGTTTTACTTCCCCAATAAGTAACTTGAGTATGTAGCAAGTATTCACTTCCCATTAAGTAAAATGAGAATAGCAAATATTTTACTTACCATTAAGTAAAATGAGTGTGTAGCAAGTTTTTTACTTTTCGCATTAATGCAACGATCTACTAATATAAAAAGCTTGTTGATCACTTTATAAACAGATCACAACCTCAGTTTCACCCTGATGTGATTACATAATAGAAAAACTACCTAGGGGTGTTTGTTATATGCTTCATCCACTTTTCCAAACTGAATAGAGAAGCCGGAATAACCAACTGATTTGTTTTACCCTATTCAATTGTGGAAGTTTGTCAGTTTGCTTAATGAATATTGTATTAATAAAACAAACTGCTTCTGACCCTCACATATTAATATACTATAAATGTGGTGTTCTATTAGTGTGTTATATTTATCTAAAATAATTTTCATGATAAATAATATTAATTTATATGCCCAACAATTTAGTTTAATAAGGATTATATATAAAAAACTGAATACACGAATCATACTAACTATCCCGACTTTATTTCAATTCATGTTAGCTTATGCATGAACTGAAATTGGGTGTTGTTTAAATCTATCTAGAGCAACATTGGATGTGATTGACAAGTGATGGTGATTTGTTAAATAAAATCGACGGCACATTCAAATATGTACAGTGGATATTTTCATACATGTTTTACTGTTGTTCATAGTATTGTTATATAGTACATCATCATTTAATCGTGGAATTTTGAGGTAAATGTTTTAGTGTCTTAATTAAATTTGTCATCATGACAGTGATTTTAATCAAACGCATTCTCATATTATTATAATAAAAATAGTTTCATTGATATTTAAATTGCGAAATTAACTTAGGTAAACTTTTATAATGTTTCTCTTTAAAATTATCATGTCTTCATGAACTTTAATTATTCTGTCTTCGATTGCATTAAATATTTTTATAACTAGTTTTTTATGCAATATACTACTTTGTTAAATATCTGCTTAAACTTTTATCATTTACTAAAGATTTGCACTGTTAATATGTTTAATATAATTATAAAATTCGGAGAATATCATAATGAATTCTGGGATATTGTTAAACTTATTTGCAAATAAACGAGTATCTGATATGTAATTTAATAAAATTTTGTCCTTTGAAAAGAGATAACATAAGGATCATTTTATTGTTGTTATGTATTGTACAGTAGTCACTTATATATTGGTTAATAAGACTTAAACACTGATACTAGACAATGTTACTTTGCATGAAATATAAATTTCAAATGAGATAACAATGTAACCTTTAATTCATGTATATTTAACTTTTAATGCATAATGTTAGTAAATTGTGCTGTTTCATTTAGTTAACTAATTTTATTAAATTATCTCTCTTCTAAATGAAAATTTTTAAAATATATGATAGCATTGGTTTATCCTGAAGTATTATCAGAAATTTATATAGTTTATCAAAATGATTTAGTTAGTGCATTAAACTCGCCAGTAAGATAATTTTTAATTTATATTGGTTCAACATTCACAATTGTTTTCACTTACAAATATTTTCACTCAAAGGCTTTTTCTCCATTTAATATCTTTAAAATAATATTTATTAACTAAACTTTCTGAAAAATACACATATGCAATTCTAAATTATAAATTCTATAGTAAAACCCTTTTATCTATCTACTATGTTTACGTAAACAGAGCAATAACACTTGAAAATATATTACATACATAACCACTCATACATGCACAAAAATGTTCTTTTAATCTTGAGAGCTCTCGTAAAATTCTTTCGTCTACGTACATTAAGAATATTATATCTTCTCCTATACTAGTCGTGTGCTCGAACTGACAACTATAATCATAAACTCCGTATTTGTGTTGCTATCGTCTGGTATTCTGTTTAGGTATCATGAGATTGCCTATAAGAAGTTTTTACGACAGACCAATACTTATCCTGCTTAGATAGATATCACACTTCTGCAATGTTGTAGTTTTATTCTCGCATATCATGAGTAATTGTTCGATTTAGCGAAATAAGTAACCATAAAGTATGGACTGTGCAAATACAAGCATAAAAACTGTCTCCATCTTTGTCTTGGGACAGATTCTGGGGACAGCTTGCTGTATTAAATTTGCTTGAAATATAGGCTTTATTAAAGTTTGATTTGACGATTAATATGACGTCAGATTATTTTAGGTGCTAATTATCTTTAATATGTTAATAAAATTATGTATAATAATCATTTGAATTATTTTTTAAATATTCATTTATTATTCAACGTGTTGTCATTTATTATTCAATGCTATACATTCTGTAAAATTGTATAATTATAAATATATAATTATAATATATAACATTGTTTTTAAAGTATAGACAAAATATTATTTCAAAGGTTATTATTCAACATGTCGTCAAACAAATATTCTGTACATTCCATTTGAAATATAAATTGTAATTAGATATAAAAACGCCGTTTTAAAGTATAGTCAAAATATTATTTTAAAGGTTTATTATTCTATGTGTCTTCAAAACAAATATGTTGTACATTCTATTTGAAATGTAAATTATAAATAGGTATAAAAACATTGTTTTTAAAATATAGACATATTATTTTAAATGTTTAAGAAATTCGTGTTTTTTTACATAAATACTGTATGATTATATTTAGTACTATGCAATTTTCAATATTAACACTCAAAAAGTAACTGCTATTCCACTTTAAACTAATAAACCACACTATTAATTATAACATTTAAACCTAAATTTGATGAAAATATAGGTTTTATAAAAAATATGAAAATATCACATCAGGTTATTTTAGGTGTTAATTATAGTTAATATGCTAATAATAATTATGTGTTAAGAATCATATGAACTTCTTATTTAATGTCCATTTATCAATTAACCTTGTTTCAAACAAATATGTGTATACTCTATTTTAAAATATAAATTATAACTATGTATAAAATGTTACTTTTAAATTATAAACAGAATATTAATATTTTAAAGATTTAAAAAATTAGTATTTGTTTTACATAAAATATTGAAGGTATATTAATAATTAGTATTATGCAATTTTCATTTAATTAATGTCATGCAATTTGATTTCAATTATATGATTGCAATTTTCAATTTTTCATTTTTGTATAGCAGCACTCAAAGTAACTGCTATTCAACTTGAAATAATAAATAACACGATTAATTATAAAATTTTAAACCTAAATTTGTTTACAATATAAGTTTTATTAAAAATACTATTTCACAATTAACAAGACTCCAGGTTATTTTAGGTGCTAGTTACCCGTTAATATGTTAAAAATAATTATGTGTTAATAATCATTTGAACTGTTTTTTAATGATTACTTATTGTTTAATGTGTTTTGAAACAAATGTGTTGTAAAATTCTATTTGAAATATAAATTATTATTAGTATAAATTTTTACTTTTAAAGTATAGACAAAAATAATATTTTAAAAGTTTAAAAATGAGTGTTTTTTTTCCATAAATATTGAAAGTATATTAACTAGTACAATGTAATTTAAATGCTAGCAGTAAAAGCAACTGTTATTCAAATTGAATAATAAATAGCACAATTAATTAAAAAAAATTTAACTATTAAATATTTAAAATTAAAAAGAATATAATATAAATAAAAAATACTAAATTATTAATATATTATTAAAAGAATTCTTCATTAATATATAACAACATTTAAATTCAAATGCTTAATTTGGACTCCTGCCTCTTAAATTCAAATGCTTAATTTGAATTCTCCTGCCTTTATAAATTCAAATGCTTATTTTGATGAAAAATTTTTAAATTTAGAAATTAGCTAGTTAGATTTTACCATAAATGATGCTAGTATGTACCACTTTTTGGTTTATCTAGCTTAATTATATATATTTATTTTATAAATATGAATTCAATTCTGCAACCCAATATCCATTAAATACATATTTGTTATTTTAAACTTTACAAAGTCTTCTTTAAATCAATTAATTTGTAACTATTTTATAATTCTTAGAAATAAAAAATTTGATGTAATTTGCTTTTAAAGGCTATCATTTAAAGCAGTTTGATAATTTATTCGTAGCATCTCTCTACCGATCTCAGTTCCTTTATTTACTAAAAATAAATAGATTTCTATTTAAAAACCTTGATTTATTTTCTCTTAAGCGTTCCCTTTCTGAACGATAAAACATAAAATTCTGTTCAAATATTCATCATCCGGTTTTTGAAGTCTATTCAAGCATTGTGAAGGAAAAGTTCGCTTTAATTACCCAGAAGACATGTCTCAAACTCATTTATCTTTATGTCAACTCCGAAAGCTACACGTTTGCATTCTGTCGTCAAAGCATTTATGCAGAACTTTCTGCAACCTCCGAAAATCATTCACTTTCAAAATCAATCTTTTTTTTTTTTTTGCTTTTGTTTAAAAAAAAGGATTTGACTCATCTGCTTATGAGTATTTAGAGCTTGTTCAAAAGAGCAGTTTATTATTCTTTCTTTTCTTTACGTTATGTTAGTGTCACATTGTTTTAAATGCTCACAGGCTGATAAGGATGGATACCTTTTCAGTTTGTTTTTGGGAAAATTATCTTATAAAACTTCTCGCAGAAATGCCTAATTACTTCAATGGGGATGTCTCAATTCAATAACCATGTCGCTTTAGGCGACAATTTTATTCTTCAAAGAATGTGCTTTACAGCTTTTCTTTTATGGCTTCACGCGCATTGTTTCATAGATTGTTAAATTTTTAAATCTGGATATGTGTTTAGTATAAATATTTCAATAATTTGAAAAGTAAACATTAGCTTAAATTCTGTAAAATATTTGGAAAATTTGTCTGTAAAAAGGATAATAACTTATTTTTTACGAATTAAGCAAGCGCATTTATATTCTTTATTATTAAATATTTATCTATTACATATATATCATATATATTAATAGTTAATAATGTAATTGCAATAAAACCCAGTTGGAATGTATATTTATATAATAGCATGGAAATATATATTTTCTGTAAAGGGAAATCTGAAATTCAGTAAATATTACATTGTAAAAATATATGAATCGGGTCATTGTTGAACATATTTTTCTGCTAAAATATTTAAATTATCTCTTTGAAAAATCATCAAATTGGTGTAATCGATAGCGTGTTGTATTTTTGAAATAAGGATACATGTTAAAACTCTTGGAATAAAACCATAGTCGATTATTGTGTCTGTTGTTTTGTTGTTTACAATCCTAGGTGTAAAACCATAGTCGATTATTGTATCTGTTGTTTTGTTGTTTACAATCCTAGGTATAAAACCATAGTCAATTATTGTGCCTGTTGTTTTGCTATTTACAACCCTAGGTGTAAAAAACCATAGTCGATTATTGTGCCTGCTGTTGTTTTGTTGTTTACAACCCCAGGTGTAAAATCGTAGTCGATTATTTTGTTTTTGTTGTTTACAAGCCTAGGTGTAAAACCATAGCCGATTATTGTGTCTGTTGTTGTTTACAACCCGAGGCGTACAGCTATTGTCGATTATTGTGTCTTCGACAAGCATAAAAATAGGAAGTCTAAATATACTTCCGCTCTATTTGTAGAGGAGAACAGTTGTTGAATCCCATCCTCCCTGATATGGCATTTTCAGGTGTGTTTGAGCATTAATTGTGGTGGGAAATGTCATCTCAGTATAGCAGCTCTATCCCTGTGACATCTCCAAGCATTTGCAATGTTAGTGGAGAATGAATTCAGTTATAAGCAATTAATATTTTAAATTGTAATTATTATATGTTAATATTTTGAAAATATTTTTCATAGCTTTATTTAATAATGCCATCAAGTAAATGACTTTCATCTATAAAGTGTGATTGCAGCTTTGCAAACAACCAAAAAAATGCTGCATTACAAACAAGCGTAATTCTATTCTTTAATTTAGCTTTCAAATATTTATGAGAAGAAGTGCAGTTTTCCACTTAAAAACGATATCACGGTATTAAATGAAATCTGGAGTTTCTTAAAAATGGAATGACTGCAACTGTCCCTGTGACGCACTCTAAGAGGGTTGAATCTCAAAAACATTTGGCATGCTGAGCATGAGCATGAGATTGAATTCAGTTATAAGCAATTAATATTCTAAAACAACATTGTTTTTGAAAATATTTTTCATAGTTTTATTTAATAAAGGCATCAAATGCATGACTTCCATCTGTAAAGTGTCATTGCAGCATTGCATACAACCAAAGAATTGCTGCATTACAAACAAGCGTGATTCTATTCTTCAATTTAGGTTTCAGATATTTATAAGAAGTTCAAATTATCCACTAAGAAACAATATCACGGGATCAAATGAAAGCTATAGTTTCTTAAAAGGAGCAAAATCACATTAAAAGGAATAAAAAGGCCAATTTCTACAATACTAGATTGTTGTTAACTACAAAACGTTCAATCGACAATTTTTTACTATTATTATCTTCAGGTGTTCATTTTCTTTACAATTAAAATGTAAGGGACTTCTTTAATTTTAGATGTAATTATAATTATGACTGAAATTTGAAACATTTATCTTTTGATTTATTTTGATAAATATTTGGTTTAAGTGTGTTTTTAATGCTAACTGGTTACAATAAAATAGAAGAGAGACTTTTTAAAGCCATTGAGTATAATTTAAGTGCATATTTTTTTTTGCATAAGTTATTGTAGAAATTAATATTATTACAAAAATATATATCTTTTTCTCGACATATAAGGCTATTAAAAATTTGTTATCTTGAATCTTCAAGTCTATTTACAAGAATATTTCTGTATTTTTACTTTAAATAAAGAAACAATTAATTTATTATGTAATGTCATGTAAACAATATACGCATTCAGAAGATGCAAATGATTTTGAAACTTATATCTTGCATTAACGAACTGATAATATAAAGATACTGATTAGAGCCCAAATTTTTTTTCTATCATGAATCTGTTTTTTGATTAACTTGCTAGGATTGAGAATAACATAAAATATTTATACATTTTAATATATCGCATGTAATGTTTTTTAAAAAACGTAGGAATTTTATAAAAACCACAAATTTACTTCCATTCTTTTTCTTTCAAATAATCATGGTATAAGTTCAACTGCATATGGTATAAAAATATAAAAGAAAAGAAAATATTCAATATGAATATTTAGATACATTAAAAGCCCAATAAATGTCATTTATTTCACATTTGTTTTAAGTTTTAAGAGCAAAAAAAATAATAATATTTTGAAATATCTAAATGCATGTGCAACTATCTATTTTTTTTTTTTTAAACTCATAAAATTGTATAAATGCTTGCTAACAACGAGAAAAATATTTATGTCAATTCTTAGATTATTGTTTAGTTCATGGAACGTGAATTTATAAAAAATAAAATGTACATGTTAAACGATTTGCTAAAATGAAAATTGCTCTGAACCCACGCAGACAAATTTTCATTTTTCTCCCACTTTCATTTTTCACCGTTCTCCGAAATTGATGTTTGATTAGATGTCAACAAAGGTTCTTTTCACTGTTTTTAATTTTCCCCATGAGAACAGTTTTCGAACATAAATTCAAAATTGTTTTTGATAGGAAGACTTTTGGTCTTTACAGCACAACGGTTCTTCCAAGGGTGTTTTGATAGAACTGGCTCGTCGGCGCCAAATAACTGTGGGGGGTTTCTTAAATTGAAGTTCAAATAAAACAAAATGCCATTTAAAAACAATCGTAAATTAAAAAAAAACTTTTAGATGAGCTTGTAAAAAAAAAATAAATATCTACTTGCTTCCTTTTTTTTTTTTTAATTTAATCTTTCAATTTAGGAAGAAGAAATTTTTTGTTATCAATTCGTTCTTTTTTTCATTGCACAAAAATTATTTCTTTGATTTCTTGCTTTGCTTTTTGTATTTCTAGCAATTTTTTGGGTTAGTTGTTTTAATGAATTTATATTTTAATTTATTTAATAATAACGATTTTAAAGCAATTATTTTATTATTTTTAATTATATAATTATTTCGTAAAAAATATATTAATATTTATTTATTTCAACGATATCATTTTATTTTAATGGAAACAACAATACATTTTTTGGTAGTTATTATGATTATATTTATTATAAATAATCCTTTAAAAAAGTTTGAATGATATTTTTGCTACTTACATTTTTTCTACACAAAAATAATCAAACAAAATCCAGAATATATTTTGAGTATTTATATACATGTCTTATATCATAATGGTAAAAAAAAAATATTATAAAATATACCATAGTATAAAATAGAAGTTCGAGAAAAAAAGTTTTGACAAAATATTTACCCCGTAAATAACAATTTTTCATAAAACTACAAAATTCACTTTTTCTTTATACGTTATAATGGTTAGGCAAGCTTATAGTGTATTAAAAATACATCTAACGTAAAAAGCGTAGTAGAAACTGAGAACCTAAATTCCATGACTTTTATTATTAGAGAAGTATCCGTGAATTATTTTGCATTTTATAATGCAGTATCACCCTGATATTTTTTTTTATCAACATTTTAAGGGTTTAGTCTTAACCATTATACTATTTCAAATTTTGTTGAGGTTTAAAAGCAATTAAGCTTAACTTTTGTTTCAGCTTGACAAGGAAAACAAAATTTGTTACTCTGACAAAATACTAATGGGAAAGTAATTTTTTACTAAATATTTTCTATTCATACTGACTTTATGAAGTTTCATATTCATCTGTTTCATATTTTGCTCTTTAGCACCTGTATATGATATATTCTGTTAGATTTAACTTTTGTTAAGCTGTCTACTATTGTTAAAGTAACAGTATTCAACTATTTTGCAGTGAAAAACGATATTATAAACCTATTTATAAACTGTTGAATTAAATAATATATACATACTGCATACTACGTAATGTTAATTACAAAATAAATATTTTAATCTGAAATACTAACTCTTTTGTATTGCAAAGAAAAATAATTTCAGCTAATTTCTTTTTCATCTTGGTATGAAAAGTGCATTCAATATACCAACTAAATATATACATATCGATGTATGCATACATCAGAGTGTTCTGAATATTTATTTCATTTTGAGACAGTTTTTTTTAAAATTTATACATTGTATTTGAATCGTATACTGACACTTTAAAATGCAATAAATGACTAGTTGACTAATGACTAATGATTAGATTTCAAAAATAAAATTCATAAATTATGTGTCTTGAATTCCAGGGTTATAAAGCGTAGTATAATTTTAAATTGCTTTGAATATTTTAGTAATTATATATCGGTAATTTTTTTGGGAAATAATGAGTATCGATAGTAATTATTGTTTTGGTTTAAAAAAACAATAAAAATAATTTTATTACATTTATAAGTTATGTATATTATAAGATATTTATTTGAGTTTAGTTTACATTTGAGTTATCATTGAAGTTGTCACATAATATTTCGATATTTTGAAACAAATATTTTCCTTTATGATGCATTGCTGCATTTTTTCTGATTATTTAATCTGTCAATTATGTCTTTAACGAGAAACTAAAGCAGTTTATAATTAAGCCAAATTTCAGCGTTTTTTATTTTTGTTTTGACGTGTGTATCTATCTGTTATTTGTATTTAGCATTAACATACTTTTAAAATTTAGTTTTTTTTTTCATTCTTGACTTTCATGTTTATGTAATGCTATATTTAATATTTTCATGTTTTTGTATTTAAGATTTAAAATGAAATGAAATGAAAATGAAAATGAAATCTAATGAAATGAATTTTTTGAAAATCTAATTTTTCATAGAATTTCTTTAATGTGTATTACTAAATTTCTTAAAAATAAGTTGTATGAGTTTTTAACGAGGTGACTCTTCGTCAAAAGAAAAATAAAATGTGTTTCATTATAGGATCCAGCTAATATGATCTAAAATCTCTTGCAACAAAGTTAAGAATCCAAGATGAGTCAACAATGATAATCTTAGAACTGAAAGGTTTCGTAATAACTAATAAAGTATACGAAGAGATGACGGCGAAAAAAAGCTAAAAATTAGCATAACTGAAAGAACTAAACAGAACTAAAAAAAAAAAGAACAGCTAGAACACTATTATTGGAACACAAACAATAGAAAATTCAAGTAGAAACAAATTTGGCTGTTTTAAACGAAACATCTGTATTGAGGTAAATAACAATTTGTTTTCTGTTTTGCTAAAATTTGATGCTTCACTATATGATAGTAGGCATTTTATCTGATTCGAAGGCCAAGACTGAAGGTTTGATATCCCTAAAGAATTTTGGACATATTTGATATTGCTCAGCTAGTAACCAGAGACGACGATCAGATATTCGGTAGTTATAAAAATGAAGACATTCTGCTAAATATATTTAAAGTAAATTCGAAGTTATTTTGATAACCGTTTGTCCAAAACACTAGACGACCATATATTACTAGGTAAGACTTTGCATACGAACTAAATAATTGCGTTCATGTAAAGATATTCGTTTTAGAAGTAAAAGATTTTGATCAACTTAATGATTGCTGATCACATCAATTGTTTTATTCCATCTAATATAAATTTCACTTTATCGGTAAATCTTTTCAAATAATGACTGTGAATTCTTGTTAGAAAGATAGAAGTTTATGAATGTGTCAGTATTCAAAACAAGAGTTAATCAGTTACCATCTTGAAAGATGGAAAATTAATTACGTTGAAACACTAAATTTGGAAAGCTTCTTGAACCCACTATAAACAACGTTATCTTCCCGATAAAGATAGTGCTGTTTGAGTTTGTTGTGCAAAACTTTAATTGGTAAAAGGGAAAAGTCCAAATTGCACCCAATCAAAAGATAAATCATCTAAAAATGTATACTTTTACTGCTGATTCCAAAACCCAATTCAATATTTTTATCTGTGTAGTAAATGACAATATCTACCATTATTAAAACTACTCGTTTCCAAGCAGGTGAAAGACTATATAACCCTTTTCAAAATACAAATGTCATGCTGAAGTTATCCTGACTATGACATTAGAGATGGATATAAAACCAATATTAATGCATATATTGCCAACTGCGACTACAGAAATTGAAGACAAAAAATATGAGTAAATTCATAGTTTTATCAGATGCTAGGTATAACAGAACTCTCATAGACTGGAATTTTCTAGAAGTGAATAGTATGCGTTATTGCTATTATTATTATTGATATCTTCCTCGATATCGAAAACGGAAGATGGCATTTTGATAATGATCCACGTCATAAATATCCTTTTGGAAAAAATTCTAGATTTCTAAACAAGAAAATATCACTGTAAATTCCTTTGATTTACATGAAAAACAATAAAACGATTTGTCTTCTGAACACACAGGAACACTTAACTTTCTGATAAGAAAATGTGTACAAAACTTTAATATAGAGCCGTTTATCCCTACTTGGGGCCAATGTTCTACAGGATGTAATTTGATTCTAAGAAGCACAATTCAAAAATGTATTCATCCAGAGTTTAAAAGCAACCTCATACTGGGATTTAGCTAGCATATACAAATTTTTCAATCAAAAGGGCATATTTAAAAAAAATGGTGAAATAACGAGCAAAATTGACTACGTATTATAAAAAAAAAAATCTACTAGATGCATCAATGTACTGAGTAGAAATTTGGCAGTCGCTTGTCGAATGCAAAGAGTTAAAAAACTGTTGCTGTCAATTTTAAATCAGGCCAGTTAAAGCGGTTATGAAAAACCCCTTTGATTTTTAAAAGTATGCATTTTGAAATGATTAGTAATTTCAGTAACCAAAAAGTTACTAATTAGAAACGAGGCTTTTTATAATGATTTTCCTGTAATAAAAGGGGAAAATTACATTTTTTTATATAAGAAGTGTATAAATATATATTGATTAGTATTTTATGTTTTAATTTTTATTTATTTGTTTTAGAAGTATACAACACATTTTTCCAGAAACATTTGTGAAATGGAAAAAATTTGTTATTTTGCGGTGTGGTCCCAATACACTTAAAAATACATTTTTTTTCTACGCTTTACACTACATCGCCCTTACATTAATTTTAACACATACATTAATTTTAGTTTTTATTTTATCTCATGTTTATTTATTTCAGTACAGAGTAATACGAATAGAGAAGCAAATAAAAAATTCAGTATTATTCAGAATATTCAAAGTTTTGTTTTATACCCGCTGTCAACTAAGAACGTTCTACTTTTGTCTGTTATACCAACAATGTTTGACCAACGAATCAATGAAACGAGTTCTACGTGAGACACATTTAAAGACGAAACATATGCTCATATTTATTCAGATTTGAATTACTTTCAAACTTTAACGAACAATTTCAAAAAAGGGCCATATTAAATTCTCTATTTACTGCTCATATTGTAATGGAACTCTTGACACTGGTTATTTTCTTACTCCTTGCTGAATTTCGTAAAAGTCGTACTATAAAAGAGAATTTAATTTAAGCATCAATATCAACATTTTTTTAAATGATTCTCAAAGTAAATAACAAAGACAGGAAAGTATGAAACTCAAAATAAAATATTGTTAACAAAATTATATACGAAATAAATGAAGGATTTCAAATAAAGAATCTTCCTAAATTTAAATAATAAATAATTACTAATAATATAGAAAATCTTTCATTAAAATTATTTCGTACTTGAATGTAAGTTCTCTATTATTATATGATTTGAACAATCATATAATAGAGAACTTTACATTAAAGCTATATGTTGATTACTTAATGTGTTTCTCCAAGAATTCCCCACTGATTTCTACTTAAAACTTGTTATTTTATTGTTTTTAGTGATCAATTTAATTACGGAGTATTGAAAATTATATATAGATTGCATATGGGATATAACGGTAGCTACTCCTTACATTGAACACTTTATCAACACATAACCCTTACCATGAAATAACTTTGAGTAAGGAACTTGATGAAGTCTTTAGAATAGAACTTTATTGAAAGTGGGAGTCTTCTTATGCTGTCCTGTACTGTTAGTGCCAAAGCCAAACGAGACAGAACGCCTTTTTTTGACTACCGAAAACTGAATATAATCATCCTTCCCGGTGATTATATTTTGTCACGAATGAGTGATTGTCATATAAGACTAGGCATACCGACAATGGAAGGAACTATACGGGGCCTATGGAGCCATGATATAAACAGGATCAGGATAAATCATGATATCAACAGATAAATGAGCATCATACTCATGTGGATAAGATTATATTCGCCTAACCCTTTGGAGCATTCGGTTTCATCAGTAGCCTTCCGGCTTATATATATACAAACACACATATATATATATATTATATATATATACATTATTATATATGATTAGTAAAATTTAAGAACATATAAGTAAAAGGTGTGAAAATTATAATATATTTCGACGGACTATTACAGTGCACTGTGCGGAACTGGAACAATTAATTCCTTTTCTTTTGAAAGAAAGAGAAAAGAGAATGGTGTGAATGTGACACTACGGTTTTGAATTGCAATGCTATCCTGGTTTTGTTACAATTTGCACTCATCGATTACCAGTGTCCGCTTTCTCTTACAAAATGGTCGTGTCTGTGATCAATTTCAAATGCAATTAATATATATATATATATAATCGTATAAGTATAAATTCAATTCTATTGTATAAAAGTATATATATATATATAATTCTATATGTATAAAGAATATATATATATATATATATATACTAAGAATATATATGTATATATATATACTTTTATATTAAGATATATAAAGTATATATATATATATATACTTTATTTAATATATGTTTTTCGCAAACAAATACAATAGAATTGAATTTATACTTACTGATTTGTTTTTAAAAGTGGCATTTAAATAAACGCGTGTTATATTATTACCTTATGGAAAGCTTTTTCAAGTAATGGAACTATTCTTTAGAAAGAAATAACATATAACAATCAATCCCAATATAGATATTCCATCATGTATATGTATATTTACAAAAACTTTCAAATCATTTAAATATCTATGATGTGCCATTTTTGTATGTCAAAAATCAATGTTTTGAAATTTAAATTATCTGACATTTATAGAGACCTCCATTAAATTTTGTACTCATTCTAACTGATGTAAGACAAAAAGTTTTAATTTTGTGTAAAAAAAAAAAATGACCGAGATATTTAATTTTTAAAATTCGGGAGTCCTATAACAACCTTACAGAACCTTTCAAGACTTTTTATAATCGTTTTTAAAAAATAGTGATTCAACTTTTTTTTTTTTTTTGAAATGCAAGCCGAAATTGGTTTTAAAATATTTTTGATAAAAAAAAATTCAAATACCTTGAAAATCACTGGGTTTGGAGTTCTTTCGTAAAAAATAAATAAATAAATAAAAATAAATGTTGACAGTTCTTGCATGAATGTTTATTTATTTAGTCTATTTCATTATACTTCTTTTTCCGAAATATACTTTTTTTTTTTCAAAATAAACATCGTCCATAAATCATCTCGATTTTCAGGGGAAATAAAATTGATTTAAACTTTTAGCTAGAGATGTCAAAAATATTTGGAAATAAATGATAAAGGATGCATTCAATGTTGGGCAAAAAATATCAATTCAAAGAAATGCTGACGAAAATTACATACAACTTATACTTCGGCAAGGTATATATATCCTTCTTGAACGTCAGAAGATAAATGTATTTTCTATATTAGCAGCTCCAGGAATGACGAAGTTTTCATTTTTTGAGTTAAGGCATTTATCTTGTTTTGATCATTCCATGTGTTCATTGGTATAAATATGTATTCAATAAAAGATATATATCCATTTGTCATTCACCTTGGACAGATAAACTATTTTTCAACAATTTGGTTCAATATATAATTTGTGTTCGTTTTACAGTCCTGAAAAAGAATGAATGGAACTCCTTAATACTTTTTAAATTATCACATAAAAATCGTTTTGAAAAGTTTAAAAGAGATTAATACAATTGATTAACAAAATTAATTAACAGGTAACTAGAAATTTTCCATTTAGGAACTAAAGATTTTAATGTCAATCAGTGTGCGAAAAATAATACATCCAACAATTTTTAACAAAATTTCCAATAACTTTTAGCATTGCAGAAAATTACTTTTTAAATTAGAGAATCTAATATTTATCAAAATATTTACAATATTTTTGATATCCATTCATTAATTGAATAGTATGTTACCGTATTCTTTATATGAGTACTAAGAATGAAGGCAACAAAAAGTTCTTGTTTTTATTAAAAAATTTATATACAATAAAAATAATTCATAAATAATTATATAAATATACTAATTTGCACATTTATATTATTTTCTTCAAATTATACCATTAAATGACAGTTAAAATCTTGTATGTTCCTTCTCCTATGTTTAACTATAGGTCCCGGTCTAATTAGTCCGAAGTGTGGTTACATTTTAAAAGTTTATGATTTAAACTGAATTTCTTAAGTAATTTACTCATTATTTTACGATAAATCAATATTTTTAATTATTTTCTTCATAATAAATCCTAAAGTATTTTATTACAATATTTTAAAAAGTACACTCATGTCCATAAATTAAGGATAATGAAGTTCAGGCAAAGAAAGACGTTTGACTTATTTGTAAAGTCTATTTATTAAAAAAAAGGTAAAAGAGCAAAAAGATGCTATATGTTTGACTAATTAATAAAAATTGAGATTTTTACTCCCTGGAGCAAATTTCAAAAGAACCTATTTACAAAAAATAGTATAACATGGTTAGTATGATGGTTAATATGGAGTATGTCTCCCGGACGATGCAATACAGGCCTTACAACGCCTAGGCATGCTGAGTATCAAATTATCAATCTGATCTTGGGGAATATTACACCACTCATCAAAATGCCCTCCGAAGTTCCGGTTGATAGATGGGAGGGGGTTGACGAGCTGCAATTCGTCGGCCAAGCATATCCCACACATGTTCTTTCAAGTCCGGTGAGTATGTTGGCCAATCCATACGGGTGATATCCTCCAATTGAAGGCATTCGTCCACAATATTTGCACGGTGAGGACGGGCAATGCATGCTCTCTACTCCAGGTTAATCGCAGGCGACAGTGAGTTGCGGTGTAACACATCTAACAGGCCTACGAGCATATAGACCAATGTGCTCTAAGCGTCTGTACAAGGTCTGCCTTGAAACTGTCGTACCGGTAGCTGAAGAGAGCTGACGAGACAGGTGTGATGCTGTGCTCCGTCTGTTTCTTTTGACAGTAACTGCTAAATACCAGTCCTCATTCGGCGTTGTAACTCGGGGTCGACCTGTGCTGTAACATCTACTCACATTACCATCAACTTGGAATCCTTGCCAAAGCCTGGAGATGAAACTCTGGGCGATTCCAAGTTCCTCGGATTTCCAGCTGGGCACGTCCACATTCCAGTCGTCCGATCATTCTACCACGTAAAAATCATTAAATGCTTCCTTTGTGCCATAACTATGCGGTTTTACTGAAAGGCTTTAAAGCGCTTGTGAGCAATTTTTACTTCTTTGCCATCATTCCTTATATACCCCTCTTACACTTCGTCATTGTGACATACTCTGCGCCTTCTGGTGGTTTCCTGTAATTTGCATATTCTTCTTCAAGATGTGTGTGATAATTCTACAGGTGAAATTTTTATTTTAGAGTTCAATTTCTGTGTGATTCTGAATTATCCTTAATTTATGGACATGAGTGTGGATTCTACATTTCACAAAAAACGATATTTTATTCAAATCTTCGACTTTTATTTATTATTCAAATATTCTTTATAATTGGTTTTTATCAAGTATTTAGTTTGCCCTTATGATATTCGTAGTTTTCATTTTATATTGTAATATAGCAACTTGTTTTATTTATTTATGATTTCTCGCATATTTTATTGTCCTTTTACCTATTAAATTTCTTATTTTAATTAATATTCCCTTTTCCTGGTATTTTTTCGTATATCTGATTGAATAATTAAACTTATTTTTGCATAACATTTAAATTAATAAACAAACGCGTTTAATTTTAGATTGCTTATGAGAACCAAACACAATTAAAGTAGATATAATAGTGAGTTTCCTTATTAAACCTTCCTTAAAATACTTATTTTAGAAGGTCAATATTTACAATATTTTGATTGATTCATTTATCAAAACCTTTACAGTATTTTGATTGATTCTAGTATGTATTTTGATTGATTTGTACTTGTATTTTTTTTAATATATGCTGAAGTGTGTCATTGGTGTTTTCTTTTGCACTAGTTATTTATTGTTAATTGATGAAATAGGAAGAATTTTTTGTAATTGGGATTTAGTAAAAATTGTATTAAAATCTCAATTTAACTCAACGATTTTTCCTACTTGTTGATTTTATTTATGAAAATATTTACAATATTTTGATATCCATTCATTAATGGAATAATATGTTACCGTATTCTTTGTATGAGGAAAAAAGCAACAAAAAGTTCTTGTTTTTATTAAAAAAAGCTTTATACACAATAAAAATAATTGAAATTGTTTATATAAATAATAATAATTATACATTTATATTAATTTATTCCAATGATACTATTAAATGACAATAATAATCTTGTATGGTCCTCCTCTTACGATTAAGTACTAATACTTTCTAAGACTCAAATAAAAGTACATCGATTTTTTTGTAGGCGTCTTAAATTTTCTAAACCAATAACATCATGTTAATAATAGAGATCCTCATTTGTTTTTAACAACACCGAATTAACTAATAAGCTTGGATTTTATGCAAATCTGTTTTGTATTTGTTTTTCTTTAATATATTCAGAAGTGTGTCTTTGGAGATTTCTGTTTGCACTAGTTATGTGTTGTTAATTGAAGAAAAGGATTTTTTGTATGATTTCTATTTAGTAAAAACCCGTTTTAAAATCTCATTTTAACCTTATGATTCTTTTTCCTACTTGTTAAAAATGAATTTAACAAAAGATTAATTATGAAGTATTTTTATTCTTTAAAAGATAATTCCCAATTTTCATTTAAAAACAATTTATATACGAAAATTGTTTTAAGTGAAATTAATAAAGGCATTTAATTAACTTCAATAGTTATGAAGTAATGTTTTAAATTATCATTAAGTGAAAACATTTTTAAAAGGTTATGATTTAAAAGGAATAATAAGTTAAAAAATGATTTAAAAATGAAATTGATTTGAAACGAATAATATATAAGTTAATTTACTCACTAATTTAACAATGAATCAATACTCTATAATTATGTCTTTCATAACAAATCCTACAAATATTTTCTTGCAATAATTTATAAATAAACTTTTATTTTCTCAATAACGTTTTTATTATTCATTTCATATGTTCTTTCATTTCAAATATTCTTTATAGTGTGATTTTATCAAATATTTAGTTAGTCCTTATGATATTCGTAGTTTTCATTTAATATTTTAATATAGCAACATTTTTTCATAATTTTTTCATAATTTACTGTCAATTTATCTATTAATTTACTTAATTTTTAATTAATATTCACGTTTCATGGTTTTTCGTATATCTGACATAACTGACATAATAATATCTGATATAATATATCTGACATAATAACGTATAACATTTAAATTAAAAAACATGTAATATTAAAAAAAAATTTAAAAGTCAATTGCTACTTTTTTTTCACTATATTGCATAAAGTCCTTTATAAATAATTTTCATTCATTTTTTAAGTTTATCTTCGCCATCTATTGGTAGATATATGCAACTTAAATCTATAAAAAACTAAAATTAATTAATTTTATTTAATTACTGAATTAATATTTGAAAAAACTGTTATAACATTAAGTGTCATTTAAGTGTTCAAAAAAGTATTTGAACTTGAGTGGATGATTAAAAAGTATTTTATTAACGACTGAAAATTTGAACAAGATATATATACGGAGAGTGTGAGCTAATAGAAGGAATTGAATAAAAATGTTTAATTTTGATTGTGTGAGGTATGAGATTAAAAAACACAGTTAAAGTAGATATAATAATGAGTTTCCTTATGAAACCTCTCTAAATTAATTGTTTTTTAAAAATAATCTGAATAAAAACTTATCTTTACTGTTATTTTAATTTAATTTCCATAACGCCGAGTCATGTCTGATAGCAGGTAATGAAGCATACTATAATTTAACTGCTTTAAGGAAATAATTTTTAATTTTATACTAATTATAATATAATTCAATATATTTAAAATGAAAAAATTATGAACTATATATTTTTATAAAAAATGAACTTTTATTTATTTTAGGACAGTATACGCTTTGAATGCTGTTGTTGAAAAGACTTCATAATTAACGAGGTAAGCTTCTGATGTAGTGGAAGGTTTTTCAAAGAAGAACATGTCTGAAAACACTGAATATTCCTGTTTCGTCACCGGGGATGAACATTTTATATATGTACGCCGGTAAGATTCTACATTAGGTTTCAAGAAAAGATATTAAAAATGGAGCTCCTTGGAAATATAGGGGTATTTGTTACAAATTAGGATAGCACCAGACAAGTTATAAAACATTCGTTAACTTCTTCCATCAGAGAAAGAATGTTTTACCTTTTTTAAAAAATTGTTTGTTTTTCTTGCAAATGGTTTTCACTTATACAAATTTAATTTAATACAAATGCTCTTTTATGAATATTTGATTTAAATCATAATAATATCGAACATTCTTTTCATATAACGGCAAATGATATTTTGATTATATGAATAAAAATTAAATAGGAAAGCACATTATATTTTTAAAAGCTAAAATCTTTCAACTAAATTGTTTTGAGAAATATATTATTTTTATTTTAACATTTTATCAAAATGTATTCATTAATTTGAAATAGAATCAACAACTTTAATGTTAGATATTTTATATGACAGGTAGTAAATGATATAATTTATATAGAAAATAAAATATAACGATATAATATAGTGAACTAATATAGTGATAAAATAATGTATAGTGATAAAATTATAAAAGAATAAAAAGGGTTTTTTATTAACTCTTCAGTAAATAAATATTTTTTTAATAATTTAGAACAATATTAAAAACTGAAAATTAAAATTTTCTAAAACATTAAAATACATTAGAATTTTGCTGAATTTTATTAATCGTGATGTTTTGTTTAGAACTGCTGCAGGTATTATACTACATAATAAAAATTCCTTTCATTATAAATACTACTTCAATAATTCATCGTTTATAATATACCTTTTTATTTCACTTGTTAATTTACTGCTTTATTTATGTTTTATTCTTTGTATTGCATTTTAAATTACTCTTTAATGTAAATACTCCTAACTTTTTAAATTTTCTATTATTATGTTCAAGTAATCCTTAATTTTTAACATTTCTCTTTCCTTTCTTTATTTAACGTTACATTAATGTTTTCTTTTTAATTCTTTTTTAAGCCTTTCACTTATATCTTTTTTTTATTTTTTAATGTTTCAATTACATTTTTAGAGAAAAAAAAATCTTGCAATGAATTGCGATATAATTTCTGAAATGAAAGCAAATAGTAGTTAAAAACAAGATGATTTATAATATCAATTTTTACTAGTTTTTTTTTTTTATTTTTTATTTTTTTTTTTTTTTTTGAAGATACGCATTTGAAATTGCATGCTTAAGATGCATATGCAATATCAATAAAAATTAAATTCTCAAAGTGTAATTCAAATTGCATTTAAAATGGTTTATTTAATTATTTTTTGTAAAAATGCTACACATTCAAAAGAAATTAAATACGCATTCACATAGTAATTAATATATAAAAAAATTACACATTACACACAAATAAAAATAAAAAAAAAAAAATAAAATATTTATTGATATTTTGAGCAATAAATTTAAATCTATAATTTAGAAAACTCTCTTTTTTTCCCCTTCCTCTTCTTAAAATTTGTTTAATAAAAACTCAAAAAAAAAAAAAAAAAAAAAAAAAAAATTCTACAAATTGTTCTTAAATTATATATCATTTATTACGACAATAATTGAATGATACAGCAGCACACTTACGTAAGTTATCACATTAATCATTGAGTTTTCTTGTCCCTGAAAGCTATTATTATGATGCATACCATCTCTCGTTGTTCTAATGCAGCTGACAGTACATACATTTAACCTTTATGCCATAAGCAAGGTCTGCACTGCTGTTACTCATTTAGCACTACCCAGGGGTCAACTGTAACTTGCAGAGATGCTACGGACGCGAGTAACACTGCCCCACAACGCTCTACGATCCTATTAGGACCGGGACCTGTTGTTTAAAGTGGATTCGAACCACTACAAACATCCATGGCACAACCAGGATTCGAACCCAATACCTGTGGTACCGAGTGTCAGAGCGCTAGTCACTCGGGCTAGGCCCTGCATGCCTCTAATTCTGATTTTTCTGTATGTTCTACCACATAGTCAGGCAATATATAAATACACATGCGGAATTTATATTATATATATATATATGTGTGTGTGTGTAGCAAGTAATCATAATAGACAAAAAAATAGTCCACATTTTCAAACATCCTCTTGCAATAACTGCTTTTCAGAAGTAGAGATTCTATAGCTCTTTTGGCAACGTTTGTATGCATCTCACATCGGTAATCAGGCTACTTGGTGGGAGTTTTGCAAGTTTTCACTCCTACGGCAGGCAAGATGAGAATCTCTACAAAATAATTACTATATATTAATTTCATCATGTTGAACCGTTTGCTTAAAAAGTCCTGGGTAAATTAATGGAAAATTTTGAAGTATTGATTAATCAACCCTGTCAATTAATTTTTTTAGCCAACTTCATTTCACCATAGGTTAGTTTCCTCGGAGCGATTTCCAATGATACCACTTTATGAAGGTTTAATGATAATTACGAAAGTTTTTAAATGTATCTCATATTTTTTGGCCTACCGTTTCACATTCAAACACATGTACATATTTCATTTCAGAATAGATTCTTAGCATAATGATAGCATGGATTTATCCCTTATTACTTTAACTATTATTTATTTATTTCATCAGCAGTTAGCTTTTATAAAATTTTTATAGATTCTTTCTCTCTGACTTGATGTGTAATTTAATTAATATAATAATAAAATGATTTTGATAAAAAAAATAAAACATGTTTAGGAATATCTTTCTTCCAATAAATTTCAATGTTAGTTACAAAGTTGATTTACAAAGATAAAAATATTTTTAAATTATTTCCGAGAAATGGAAATAAATGCTTTCTTAAATCTTTTGATCATGTCTCATTTAATAAAAAAAAATGATTAAAAGAATTTTAGAAATAAAAATTTTATATGTGGCCATAAATAACATTTTTATAGTATTTAATATCTTTTATAATTTTATTATTAATTTTTTAAAAATTAAATTAACATATCATATATTACATATTATTGTGTAACATATATATATATATACTCAAGAGCCTACATTTTTTGCAGTGAACTCGCCTGGATGACGTGGAAGGCACGTGATCAGGTGGAAGTGGTATTTAACTGCTGCTGGAGAGTCTGAAGAATCATTCTTTCACTTACTTCTGTGTGTGATGAGAAAAGCTGCGGATCTAAGCGACTTTGATAGAGAGCATATTGTAATGGCTCGAAGACTCGGAACAAGTATTTCCGAAACTGCACGACTCGTGGGTTGTTCGCGATCTATCCACACGCTATCAAAGAAAAAGGTCGTCGGAGACTGTCTGGCATGGTGAAGCAAAACCGGTGCCAGACAGTGGCTCAGCTGACAGCCCAATACAATGCAGGGCCAAGTAGAATAGTATCGGAGCACAATGTTCAGCGGACACTGTTGGATACGGGGCTACGCAGCAAACGTCCCACTCGTGTGCCTTTGCTGACCAAGTGTCAGCGCCAACTGCGCCTGCGCTGGGCCGGGAACATCGTGACTAGTCCATGGATCAGTGGGAGAGAGTTGCCTGGTCAGATGAATCACGGTTTGCCATTCATCACTCCGATGGTCGTGTCAGGATACGCCGTCTTCCAGGCGAACAGTTACTCCCTCAATGTACAGTAGGTCATACACAGGCGGGTCAACACAAAGGCGGGTCAACTCGTTATTGGCAGGTGGTCATAATGTTTTGGCTCTTATATATATATAATATTCAATATTACATAACTGAATTACATTTTTCATTTTTATGTGTGATATTATCCTGGTCAGTTATTAAATTAATTAGTTAGTTAACTTTCAGAGATGGTCTTGCCGAACAACGATTAAAATCCTGCACAGAAACTATAATTGAAGTTTTATTGACACAGTGCGAAGCGAAATCGATATATATTTCTTTCCATATATTTCTGTATGGAAACTTTTATGTTTCTGTATTTCTGTACTAATGATTAAAAACGTTAAATATCTTAATACAACATAATATTCGTAATTAAAAATATTTAATAAAAAATTTAACTTCAATGTTTAGTTTTCTTATTAGAAAAGCTTGGAACATGGAACTTGTTTTCCTTTCATATAAGACATGGAGTTTATCTGATCGATAAACCAATTTCGTTATTGGAAAAATGTTAACATAAATTCAGAAAAGTTTACTTGTAAAAGAAGAGGTTTGCTATAATTTTAACTATAACTAAACCATAGACAGTAATATTTCAATATTTATCAGTGAAATTTAAATTTGGATGTTTTAATATTAAACATAAGACACATATAGGTAAATATTTAATTTGCTTGTTTAACCTGCACGAATTTCTAACTTTTTTATCTGAAAATAGAAAATAAAATATTTTTTAATATAATGTTAATATCCCTAAGGAAAAAGGGAAGTTCAATGAATTTATTTATAATATTTTTTATATTATTTAATTATTATTAATAAAATAACAACTTTTTCAAAAATTAGTGACAAAAATAAATCATACTTTTTTGTTTAAAAATCGAAGCACTATGTGTATACTTCTAATGATAAGTATTGTAACTTAAAGTACAATTAAAATTTAATGTAATATAAATTTTTGGTACTTACGTATTAACGATACCTTGGCGACAGATGCGCCAATAAAGAGCACACGCACCAACCGCAGCTACAGGTTTGATGGTTTTTAAGTGGTGCCAATCTACACTAAAATTTTTGTTCCAAATAATATAATATATAAAACTCTTCATTTAAATTCAAAACACTTTCATCAATTTCCACAATGCAATCTGGTCCACCTACCTTCTCTTTTGGTCTATTCTCCATATCTAAGACACATAATTCACGCATGTAATTGTTCCAATCTATAACAGTTGTCGCTGTTAGATTGGCGACACTTAAAAACCACCAAGTCTGTCGCCAAGGTATCGTTAATACGTAAGTACCAAATTTTTAAACTAAATGATTATTGATTGTTAAATTAAAATTATTTATCAATCAGCTATTTCATTCATTCTCCCATATTCGGTGATTATGTTTTTATTCTAATTAAGAAGGGTCAGGCTGGATAATTGTAAACAAGCATCAGCTCTGGCCACTTGAAAATCTGTAAGAACTAAACTAAGAATTGGGAATCACTGCTAGTAGTCTCTCGCCTTTTAATGAAATCGATGGTACTGATTTCATCATTTGAAAAATAGGTTTGTGTAATTTTTGTTTTTAAACATGTGCTGTTCAATTATTGTTTAAATTTCTAGTTTTAAGTTGATTGCACTATTTTTTAGTGCAATTCTGTAAAACAATACTATTAAATTAAACCTATACCAGTTTTTGTTGATTTTTAGTGTGATGTTTGCATTTGCCCCTAATATGTGCGTGAGTGACGTATTTAAAAACATTATTTATCTTTACATTTTTACTATTCTGGTTTGTGTAAGGGTGAAAAAATGCCGGGTACATTTGTAAGAAATAAGTCTCCACCTTCCTAAAATCTTGATGAGTAGAAATCAGCAGCCATGGATGTAGCAAATAGGAGTAAAACGTATTGAGAAACTGAAGAATTTTATGGTGTTTCAATATTGGTAATCTATCATAGAATTAAAGGAAGAAAATATAATATAAATAGAATGGGCACTGGGCTTTCTACAGAATTGCCTAAGAAAGTATAGGATGTTCTAGTAAAGTTCCTTATTGAAAAGATCACAAATGGATTTTCTTTGTGATAAGCAAGCTAAATCCTTTGCTGAAGAAATAAATGACGCCAATGGATTTTCGTCTAGATTTCCAAATGGTCTTACGGAAGAGGACTACTAAGAATTTATAAAACTATATCAATCAATTTCTATCAAAAATTCCAGAACATTTACATAAATTTGTCGTGTGTGGGTTTTATGATACATTGAAAAAACTATTCTCGGACACTCAATGGAAATAGATTGATCATACTTGGTGAAATGAAGAAATAGTCATAATGAAATGAAAACAAAATTTATAAATTTTCAATAGAAAAGTGAAAAATTGGAGACTTATGAAACTTATAAAATTCGTTTTAACTACTAAAACTAATAAAATTTGGTTATAAGTAACGTAATAATTAATAATTTTACATATCCATTCCAATAGGTATTTATTAAAAAATAGAAAATGACAAAACTTCTTTGCGCATTCAAAAACAATTTTCTACAAAGCCCGCTATGTTTAAAGAAATAAAATTGAATTAAATATTTCAATGATATTTGAATAAACTTAGAATGCATTATAATCCATAAAATATTTAAAAACATTTACATATCATTATTAAACTGTATGTAACATTTAAACTGAGAAAATGAGTGAAATATATCAGAAATCTTTTCTGTAGTTTATTGTCTGGCATTTTACAATTATAATTTTTTATTAAACAATTACAGGATGGTTGTAATTGAAGTGACCCTATTCAGACCACTCTAGAACCCGTTCTGTCTCTCGGTTTTGAAGAATCTTGATATGTACATTATATGGACCCTGGGAAAAATATTTCTGCAATAAAAACATAGCTCAAATTTTGACCACCAGATGGCACTTTTCAAAATTTCCTTATGCAAATTAATTAAACTTATAACGAGACTTGTTGTCAGAGCTCGAAAATCATTCTGCATGCTTTTGACATCGTTAATCATGACTTACAGAATAAAGATGGTAACTTACTGGTAAAACTGCTTTATCAGAACAGCAGCAATAGCTTTGCTGCACTGTGTTAAAATCGTCGTTTAAAGGGATAGAGAAAAGAGTACATGTCTAAGAATGGTTTGAGGTAGATAATTATGAATTTGAAGAGACTGGAGACTTGGGTGTGCTGCCAGAAATAGGGCGGAAACCGGTTGTGAATGAAACTATCGATGAAATTGCTGCTGCTGTGGTTGAAAGAGCCTCCAGTTCCAGCTATTCTCCAGCAAGTGCTTGATTGATGTCACGTGATTTGGCGATTCCGTGGTTGACAGTACGAAAAGTTATGTGATCCATAAAATATTGTCCGCAAAAGATCCACATGGTGCAAAAATCTGAACATCAAGACCACCAAATACGCTATTAATTTACTTGCCAATTTGTATGGTCAGATGAGGCACACATTTCTTTATATGGAGCTGTGTGCTAATCAAAATTGCTGTATATGGGTTGCTTCACCTCTTAGTGTCCTGCACCAGCATCCACTGCATTCTAATTACTTGACTGCATGGTACGAATTAATTGCTGATTTTATCCTCGGCTTATTTTTCTTTGAAACCTTCACTCCTCAAGGTTCTGAATCATGCTTTGTCACGAGTGCAAAGTACAGGAAACCAATTTGGCAATAGGTCATTCCTGCTTTACTTAAACGGCAATGTTTGCAGACAACTGTCTTTGTGCAATATGGAACAACTTCCCAAATTGGTCGCCAAGTCAAAAAAAAAAAACTTTGTGCTAACTTTGGCGAGAATCGCGTAGTATATGCCTGTCCTCCTAGTTCACCTGACTTAAATCCCTGTGATTTCTGATTATGGGGATTCCTAAAAGATCGTGTTTATGGAGAAGGTATTAGGACTTTAACTGAGTTGAAATCAGCATTGCACAACATGTTGCTGAAATCTCTCGAGAATTTCTTCGCGCTACAAACATAATTAATGTCAATGGAGCATAGCACATTCTGTACTTAAATAAATTTGAATGAATCGGCCAATTTTTTTCCTTCTTTAAGATTGATAATTCCTCCAGTGTTCAAAATTTGAACTATATTTTTATTGTATAAATCTTTTCTTCACGGTCCATATAACGTATATACTAAGATTCATCAAATTCCGATACGTACAACAAGTTCTAGAGGATTTTGAATAGGGTCACTTTAATTAAAACCAGCATGTATATTTTTTATCGGTAAGCATTGAAAAGGATAAATTCTGAATTTTACATTGATTTTATAAAATATATTTCATTTATAAAAGGAAGCAGTAGCATTTCTCTGGGAGAAAATAAACTCCCAACACAAAGAAGGAGTTGTACTAAATAAATGAAATTTGGAAGGCGTGTTTGCACATCTGAAAGATGGCATCTCTTCAAATTTCACGCAGGATGAATACGAATGCGCTGGTATTGAATATGAAAATTACGTAATAAAAAATAATACGAATAAATATACTTTAAATATAAATACTTAAAAATAATACGAATAAATATATTTTAATAAATATACTTTAAATAAGCGATGTAAACTTCGCGAGCGTTATTTATCTTTCAGATTGAGTGTTGTGACCTAGATTTCAGTGAAGGATGCTTTTAAGGACGCAAAAAGGCAGTTTCAGCAGCTTATACAGTGTAATAGGACTACGAAAAGGACGATTTTGTTTGCGCAATATTGCAGAAACATATGGCAGGGATGTATCCATTTTACATGATTGTTAGCCTCACTAGTAAAGAGATGTTGCAAGCAAACCCGCACAACGAGGTTTTATCTTAAACAAAATAAACAACTAATTCTCAACAAAATAAAGCATAATCGTTTAAGAAACTAAATAGGTCACATTAACTATAAGTAGTTGAAAAGTCATTTGAAGTCGAAATTTCAAGTATTAATTTTTTAATATTTTTTTACATTACACTGATTTGGTTCAATTACATAAAAAGAGAAAATTAAAATTAAAAACCATTGCACAAAATATAAATATTTAATTTATAAAAATTACACAAACCAATATAAATTAAAATTTAATTTTCTTGTAATAGTACGTAGGAGAATAGAATATATCGTGTATGTCAATTCAATATTTATTAGAACTAAACCAAGAAAAACGCAAACTAAATCACTGATAAGAAAAGCAATGATTCATTGAAATAATTATTATTTTTACAGAAAGACTGGTTCAAAGCGGGAAGTAGCCATGGGTTTGTATAAGTTCACGCATTTCACTTTGGGGCTTTAGAGGCTCAAGCCCGCCAGACATTCCCTGGGGCACCCTGTCCTCAAGAATACAGGGTCCGTCGTACACACACCACTACTGGGAGGGACTTTCGACGTATTTGCTGAGTGGCTGTAGTCGCATTATATTGCATCTGCAGCAGAAATTCGAGTTTGTGTTGGCACCAGAGAATATTGACAAATCGATGAATGCAAGTTGAAATGCAGAGCAAGATCGGAAATGAAAACAAATTGCTAGTTAAAAACTGGATTTTTATGGATTAACACAACATATATTTATAGTATTAAATTTTATGACAGATTTATTTAGAATTAGAGAAAAATATCTATTGAAATGCAGATGTTATTTGAATATGAGCATTGTAAAATTTTATATCATCAATATGAATTAAAATATTAATCTAAGTAATATCACATTAAAAATATGGCTTATTTGCTTTTTTATTTTTTTATAAAATTATACATATTGTAATGAAATTTTATTTTATTTATTTATATATATATATATATATATATATATATATATATATATATATATATATATATATATATATATGTAGAGAGAGAGGTCAAAGTAATTTTAGTAGAAATGAATGTTGGTGTAAGTTTTCAAGAAGTTATCCCTTTGGTCATTGAGTTTTATTGACCTAAAAGCTGGTATGACTAACGCACACCATAAACAGATCGAAAAACTTGGTATTTCTCGCAATATGGAGACGTTTGATAAATAATTATGATAGGACCACATAGTTAGGTAATTTATAACTTTACATGCAAAATTAAAAACATATGAGTGCGAATAAGGATGAGTTCATGCATAAACATTCTCTCACACACCTGCACCTACACACACACACAAACATATATATATATATATAGATTGAACACCGGTTAGATCCCGATTCTGGCGTCATGTATTGTCCGGTTACATCGAGATGGACAAGTGTTCTCTCATGCATCACAGAAATGAAAAATCAATTTCCTTTAAAAATCTTCCAGAAAGGCAATTTTCACTGATTATAATCTGAAAATGGGTTACTCTCAGTAAATATAATAGGGATAAAATGTCCGCTGATGTGCAATGAAAAAAATATATGTATATACAATTGATTGTGTTAAAATTAGACATTAATTAACTTTTTTTATTTTTCGGTATTATAAACTTGAAATAATTATGATTTGTTTTTTCAACACAACTTAAAATATAAAATATGTAAATAATAATTTTTCTCAGAAAGTATATAAAATACTGAAATAAATAAGCATAATATTGGAATAATGCCTGAAAAAATATATTAAAAAAAGTCAAACATTTGAATAATATTAAAAATAAATTAAACTAATTATAGCTATGTAAAATAGCAGAGAAATTTTTAAAATCTTTTATATATTTTTAAATAATTTTAAAAGGTAATATTTTACTATTTTCTACAATTTTAAATTGTTTTATAAAATTGAAAACAGATAAAAATTTGATTTAAAAAATATTCCAATTTTCAAATTAGCATTTAATTAATCATTAATTAATATTGTTATTCAATTACATTGCATCGTTATTAAGCTCCCTTCGACGTTCTGATGATAACTGAGAAATGTATTATGTTGTCCCATGTTTATTGGAAGGAGGTGATTGTAAACATAGCTTCTATTATAATAAAAATATAATTGTTGATACACAAGTTGTAACAAAATAACTTATAGTTTATCTTTTAAAATAAATCACTTTACCTTACAAATTTTTTTTTCTCATAAGATTTAAGTTTCATTAAATCATTTTATATAAAAAAAAGTATAAATTTACACCGACTATATTTCACGACAAAAATTTAATATGTGTGGTATAGTAGTTTAAATTCTAATTTTAGAAAAACAAAAACAAAAAATTTTTTTATTAAATTTTGTTTGGAATAAAAAAATGGAAAAAAAATTAAAATTTCTTTTAAAAATTTTATTTTCCTTCGTTAAAAATCCAAAAATTAAAATATTATAAATTTGATCATTTTAAAAGAAATCTAAAGTATGCATAAAAATTAGCTTTATTACTGTTATTAAATTAAAAATTATTTACATTTTATTATTATTATGCGATTATTTTTATTTGCACTAAAATAATAAAATACATTAAAAAAGAAAGTTTTGCATTAATATTATTCAAAACGAAGAACTTTCTTATCAAATAACGTTTGAAATCACACAGAATAGAGTTGTTTTACATATATTCACTCCATGTACATACATCCCAAAAATATTTCTTCGAAATATTTTATAGCAAAGTTTTGAGAAGTACTTTTCTTTTCCTTAAAAAACATTTTTCTAACCTTGTGGCATTTGCATTGCATGAAGTTGGCGTAATTCGTCTGACTTTGTCATCAGAAGCATATATATACACGCCCGCTTGTCCCCATTTGGTCTCAGTTAAAAAAAAAAAAAAATCTGGTTAGGGTTAGTCACTTTTACCTTTTTAAGCCGGAAGGAAGTGGCTTAGCTCTTTGCCACCTTTGAAGCCGCTCCAATCAATTCTCAACTTCTTTAAAAAAGCAGGTAAAAAAAACAACAGCAGATTTTAAAAAATATTTATTTTTTAAAATCTGCTGTTGTTTTACCTAACTCTTCTGTGTTGGGCGGCTTCAACGAAATTCCTTCCGGCTTAAGGCAAACAACAATTTTTTTTTTTTTTTAACTGGGCAAGTGCTGCGATGTTGGGATCCGAACCCAGCTGCGCAATATTTTGCCCCACAGGTGAAAGAAATGCAGAGGAAAAGAAAAGAAATTTTCTCAAAGCTTTTGCTATAAATATTTCCGAAGGAAATATTTTGAATCCACAACACATGAGGTGAGTATAACAAAAATTTGCTCTATTCGTATTGACGGATTTCAAGCGTTGCTGAATGAAAGTTCTTCGTTTTGGGAGGCAGAGCTGGCAATGTATCTTTGAATTGCAATAAAAATAATCTCATAATATAATAAAATGTAAAGTAATTTTAGTTTAATAACAGTAATAAAGCAATACTATGCATACTGGAATTTCTTTAAAAATGATCAGAATATAATATTTTAGTACAGTTTGCTTTGAAAATGCAAGGCCACTGCGAAAGAAGGGCAATTTTTTCAATTTTATTCCAAAACAGGCAAAAAAAATTTTTGTTTGTTTTCTAAAATTAAATTTAAACTACTATATACACATATTAATTTTGATAAATGTGTCGGTGTATTATACTTTTATATAAAGTAATTTGTGAAAAACTTAAATCTTATGAGAAAAAAAAATTTCGAAAAGATAAGTATTTATTTTAAAAGATAAACACAAGTACATTTTATTACAACTATGTATCAATGAATTATATTTTGACCCATAATAAGCTATGTTACAATCTGCCTTTCAGGACAACATCTTCACACTTCTCAGATATCATCAGGAACGTCGAGAAGCAACTAACGTGCAATGTGAATAACAGTATTAGTGTGATTGAGGTAAATGCTAATTCAGAAGTGGAGATATTTTCAAATCAAATTACATCTGTTTTCAATTGTAAAATGTGGAAATATTACCTTTTAGTATTTAAAAAAATATATAAAATTTTAAAGCTTCTCTGCTGTTTTATAGCTGGTAGTTTAATTTATTTTGGCATGTATTCAAATGTTTGACTTATATTTTCGGGCATTGTTCCTAATATTATGCTATTTATTTCATTTCCACTGCTACTTTCTGGCTTATCATTTATATTTTATATTTTAGGTATGTTGAAAAACAAATCATGAGCCACCGAAGTTTGCTGCGAAAAGCAAAAAGCCAGTGCATGCTCAGTGCCTTCTCCCTTCCTTTCGGCGCGGCCTAACCCATTCCGATTACCAATCATTTTCTGGAAATTATTTTCATTACTGCTGATATGAAGCATGCCATCGACAACCAGCTCCAGCAACCGGCTGCCAATCGAGATCTAACTGTGTTCAATCTATGTATATATATATGTTTGTGTGTGTGTGTGGAAACCAAGGTACTCATCACTTATTCTGCTCATATATTTTAATTTGCATGTAAAAGATTATGATACTAACTATGTGGTCTATGATTACATTTTATCAAGCGATGCTCCATGTGCGGGAATCCTGAAATTTTCATTCTTGTTTATGATGTTAGCGTTGGTCAGCTACCCTTTTAAGTCGAATAGCGCTCAGTACCCAGGGACCAGCTTCCTGAAAATCACACCAACTGTTCATTTCACCCAAACCACTTTTTATCTCTGTATATATATACATACATATATGTATATATATATATATATATATATATATATATATATATATGTATATATATATATAGATAAATGGAAATAAAACCTAAATTACATCCCTGTGCTATAATTTTACTCAAAAATAAGAAGCAAATATAGCACAACCTATGTGATATGCAGATTATGTGCAATTCATTGTGATGATATAAAACACAATGCTCTATTTCAAATGGCATCATTTCTCTAATTCAAATATCTGTCATAAGTATACTATAAATATGTATTGTGTTAATCCAAAAAAACCAGTTACTGTGGCAATTGCATTTCCGATCTTGCTTCTGCATTTCAACTTTGCATTCATCGACTGTCTCTGGTGCAACACAAACTCAGTTTCTACTGCGGGCTCAAGCCAGCCACGCCACTCATGTGAGTCCACCAGCCGAGGTGACCGGACCTCCTTGCGAGGACAGGGTGCGAGCTTGGCTCTCTAAGCTTTAAAGAACGAAAAATACGTGAACACAAGCTCATGGCCCTTTCCACTTTTGTGTGCTCTGTGAAATAACAATTATTCAATGAATCGTGCTGCGTTTTCTGGTTTAGTTCAGCAAATATTGGGGGGTGACATGCACAACATTGACTAGCCACTGCGGCTATTATTACAAGGAATTAAATTTTGGTGACGGTTTGTGTAATTTTATAAATTAAATATTTGCCTATTTTGTGCAATAATTTTGAACAATTTCTCTTTTATATATTGAACACCAAATCAGTGCTGTATGTAAAAAATATTAAAAAATGGCTGCCTGAGTCGGCTTCAAAGCATTTCAACTTCGCAGTAATGTGACTATTTAATTTCAGCAAACATTATGTAATTAGTTAGGGCCAATTTTGTTTAAGATAAAACATAATTTACATCCCAGAGTTTACCAGTCTCTTTACTAGTGAAGACTTGTGTGCCAATGGTGCATCCCCTGCCATATGTTTCTGCAATGAGTCACCAAACAAATGCGTCAGTGTCTATTACATAATAATGCTTCTTTGGCTGCCTTTTCACGTCATGCATCCTTCACTGAAGATCGTTTAGGTCTGTAGAAATCTGAAAGATAAATAACGCTCGCGTATCGCTTATTTAGTATATTTATTGAAGTATATATTATTCGTATTTTAGTATTTATATTTAAAGTATATTTATTCGTATTACGGCTGTTTCGTAATACCAGCACATTCATATTCATCTGCACGAAAACTGAAGAGATACATCTTTCGAAATACTGAAACACACCTTAAACTCGTATTTGAAATACAGCTTCTTTTCTTTGTGTTGAGGCTTCCCATTTTTGCTCCCGAGCAAAATGCTGCTATAATGAAATATATGTTGCCAAAATCAATGTAAATTCAAGAATTTATCGCTGTACAAACTAACCATGCTGGTCGTGACCTATTCTGTTGTACATGTCAGTGAATCTTGCCTTATTTTTTGTAAATTTTACTGGAAGAAGGTATCAATCTTAAGAAGAAAAAATTGACATTCAATCAAATTTATTAAGCTACAGGAAGCGTACTCCATTGACGTAATTATGTTCGTAGCGCAGCTCTCAGTGTTGACAATGCTGGATTTCAACTCGGTCTCTGGCCACTTGCTCCATAAGCGACTCTTTTGGGAAATCATGAGCCACGGGGGTAAGTCGGTACCGAAAGAAGAGTGAGCATAGTTCTTTCTGAGAACAGCACCAGCGATTTTTTGACGGCCAATTGGGAAGTTGTTCCATATTGCAAAAGATGATACAAAACGTGCCGTTTGGGTAAAGCAGGAATGACCTGACCCCTTAAGTGGACTCTGTACTTGCTCGTGACAGGCGACAGCAGATGGTTTCAAGCCGGGCAAATCGGCAGTGCCCGCCACGGGTGCGGTGTCTTTGGTCGCCTGGGAAGCAGCACCTCGTAACACAGCACTGGCTCCCACTTCAGAAGGCGTAGTAACCATACACAATTGGCAGAAGCAAACAATGGCACCTTTGGCGATTAACGATGTTCCGAATTTTTGCACCAGCTAACGAGATGCTGCAGACAATGTACTTTCGTACTGTCCAAACCACAGTCACTTGCTGGAAGGAAATAGCGGAACTGGAATGCTCCACGGCAGCGCAATCATTAGTTCATTCTGGCGTTTCACCACTCTGGTCTCAGTGTCTCTTCAAGCTAAATTATCTACTTCAAATCATTCTTGGAGCATGGACTCTTTTCTCTATCTCCATAAACAACGATTTTAACTGCAGTGCAGCTAATATTGCTCCTGTTCTGATGAAGCATTTACCGGTGAGACCGATGTATTGTGAAGTCATGATTAACGTGTCAAGCATGCGATTCGAATCTGTGAAATCTCGTTATAACTAATTAATTTGCATAAGAAGAATTTTTGAAAAGGGTGCCAAATGAAGCTGGTCAAAGAACTGAGCTATGTTACAAAATACCCATGGTCACAATATTTTTAACAAGGTTCAGTGATCTGAGTAGGGCCGCCAGTACAACTGCATCCTGTAATTGTTTAATAAAAAATTACTCGAGGCCAACAAAATGCCAGACAATAAACTTACGAAAGATTTCTGATATATTTCTCATTTCTGTCAGTTTAAATGATACAGCCACGAGATTTAATAATGATAATGTAAATATTTTTAAATATTTTATGAATTATAATGCATTCAAAGATTTATTCAATATCATTGAAGCTATTTAATTCAATTTATTTCTTTAAGCCTTGGCAACTTTGTAGAAAATTGTTCTGACACAGCAAACACTATTGGAAATGGATATGTATAATTATTGGTATTACGTTACTTACTGGCAAATTTTATTGGTTTAGTAAATTTTCATGAAGTCTCCAATACATTGAAAACATTCCAAATTTTGTTTTCATTTCATTATGACTATTTGTTTCACCAAGTATGATCGATCTATTTCCATTGATGTCGAAAGTTTTTCAATGTAATAAAACATTCTTTTTGACAAACTAATAAATATTCTGGAACGATAAGTGATTGATATAGTTTTATAGATTTGACTAGTAGTCTGTCCATGGACCACGAAACGAGAAAATATCATATTTCTTGAGGCAAAATTTCACAGAAATCCATTTGTGATCTTCCAGTAAGGAACTACTGGGAGCATCTATACCTGCTCCAGGCAGGCCAGTGCCATCCAACATGGCCAGCACGAATTCTATGATAGGTACAATATTGAAATCTTCGGTTTCCTCAATACATTTTACTCCCAGCTAGCATCAGCTTGTTCCAGCTCATCAGGTACAGGAAGGTGGAGACTTACAAGGTAGCCGCCCATTTCACCACACAAACCAGAAATAATAAAAAATGTAAAGATAAATAATGTTTTAAATACGTCACTCACACTGATAGGGCAAATAAAACATCTTAAAAATCAACAAAAAAACTGGTATGAGTTCAATTTAATGTATTGTTTACAGAGGCCCAGCACTAAAAAATATTGCAATCAACCAAAACTAGGGGCTGGCAATATAATTGAACAATGTTTAAAGAGCAAAAATTACACAAACTATTTCAAATGATGAATCGGTACCATCGGGCGAGGACAGCAGTGATTCCAATTCTTAGTTGGATTCTTCTGAATTTTTCAAGTGGCCAGAGCGTGCTTGTTTGGTGTCCAGCCTGACCTAACCCGAGTACAATAAAAACATAATCTCAGGTATGTGAATAGCTGATTGATAAATAATTTTAATTTGGCAATCAATAATCGAATTAGTTAAATTGTTGCCTGTCAGCATTTGGGCAGTGGTAAGTGTCGCCCTCTGGCAGCGACAGCGTGGAACAATTACATGCGTAATGTGTCTTAGATATGGAGTAGACCAAAGAGAAGGCCAGGTGGTTTCCAATGAAAATTGATATTTTGTATTTAAATGAGAAAGAGTTTTATATTATATTATTAAAGAAGGCTGAGTGTAGATTGACACCACTTAAAAAACCGTCCAATCTGTAGCGCATTGTACGTGTGCTGTGGCGCATCTGTGCCAAATCTATCGTTATACATAAAGTATAAAATTTATATTACCAGTAAATTTATTGTGCACAGGAATTTGTATCATTAAGCTATACACATAGTGCTCGATTTTAAACAAAAAGTATGATTTATTTTGTCACTAATAAAAGGGTGTTATTCAGCCAATAATAATTAAATAATATAAAAATATTATAAATAAATTCATTGAACTTCATGGGGATATTGGCACATTATGATAAAAATATTTTATTTTCTGACACTCGAATGAGTTAAATTCGTGCCGGAGTTAAACAAGCAGGTAAATATTTACCTATATGATGTGATATTAAAACATCAGATTTAAATTTCACTGATAAATGTGAGCTATTACATTTGTCTATGGTTTGAATTATAGTAGCAAACCTCTTCTTTAGTAAGCTACATTTAATA
>BPLR01009861.1:0-18614 GCA_021605095.1 Caerostris extrusa | reverse complement strand
TTTCAAATATTAATCGGTTAATTAAATTTAATTAATTAATTTTAGTTTTTTTTGGGATTTAAGTTGCATATATCTACCAATAGATGACGTCAAATAAACATAAAAAAAATGAAAATTATTTATAAAGGGACTTTCTGCAATATAGTGAAAAAAAAAATTACGAATTGGCTTTAATTATTTTTTTTTTATATTACTTTTCAATAATCACAATGAAAATCAAACCAATAGTGAAGATAGCCGTGAATTAATGAAGCTAGCTAATTGGCCATCAGGCCTCTCATATACTAGAGAAGGCCATATTGAGGATTTGTAAAAATAACACGTCTAAATCATATTTTATCGATGAAAATGTAAATTATCAACGTTAGTACAGGTTAGAACTCAGTTGTAAAAAATTTTGAAAATCTCTTCCTATTAACTCTATAGAGAAAAAATTAATGGATCATGAATATGTGAATTTCACTGTTTCTGTTAAATTTTATCTAGTAAAACAAATTATGCAGAACAGCTTTAGCGTTTTATATATTCATTGTATATTCAAGAATCCCCAATACCCGATTAGCACAATATATTTCCCTACGATTCGAATTACTTCAAAGCATTTGAGGATTGTAAACTGAGTATAAAAGTTTGGTAAGATCTTTTAATCACAAATACAGGATTCTATACTTTTTCTTTCATCAATATAAAAAACACTAAAACTTCATTGACTTTCAATTACCTGGTCCGACGTTCCATTTAGCTTAAAGCGATAAAATAACATGATAATCTGCCACTCAAAATAGAATTTCTTGATCTTTTACAAAAGTTGCTTTGACAAATCCCCAGTGCTTAATCCTCTGAATGCAAAGTGGATTCGAATAATCCACAGGGTCGACAAAGGAAGCCGTCCTTCGTTTCGGACGTGTTAAATGGGAGCCATGCGCCCCTCCCTGGTCTTCATGTTCAGGGGGGAGGGGGACTATTGAATGGGGAGGAAGGGAATCACGCACGCTCCGACAATGGTGAAACCCAAACACGCGTGTCTGATTGTTGGCTGTGTAACTAACTGGCCATCTGTCGGGGTTTGACGTGGGTGATTGGGACAATGGAAGATCTTTCGTAGGCCATGTTATGAAAATTGAGCTCGGATACATGAAATAACATTAAAAATAAAGGCATATTAACTCATTTGTAAATAATGTCTATTAAATGTGAAAGTGTTAAAAGTTTACTTACTACTGTGTCAAAAAAATTAAGACCTGTTTTCAATTTAAATTTCCCGGGCATATGGTATTTCAATTTTTTTCTTTTTTAAGGTTGCTGGCACTGTTCTAGACATCTGTGTGAAATTTCACGTCAAAATAACTTAAACACTAGTTACGCTTGATTTTGTGAGACGCTAAAATTGATTCCGGCGATTTTTGAAATATCTGAATGAATTGAGCAAAGAACTTGCATTAGATTTTGTTTGCGGAAACGTATAGAATGTTGCAGAGGGCATTCGGTGAGCATTCCGATATCGAAAATAAATGTTTACAAGTGATATAAACAGTTCAAAGAAGGCAGAGAACGCGTTGAAGACGAAGTGCTTTCTGGACGACCATCAACCTCAACCGACGAAGCTCACGTCCCAAAAATTAAAGATTTGGTGCTTGCAAACCATCAATTTACAATTAGAGACCTTGCTGATGATGTTGGAATTTCAAAAGGATCCTTCAATTCCATTTTGGGCCTCAAACGCGTCAAATCTCGATTGGTACAGAAAACACTGAATGCGCCACATCACACTGCATTGATTCTTTGTGACTTTTTCGCCAAAAATGAAACCCATATCGTTCCACAACTATCGTATTCCCTCCGTGCGACTTCTGGCTATTCCCTAAACTCAAAAGACCACTCCGGGGATACACTTTTGAGTCGATTGCAGAGATTCAACGTGAATCGCCGCGCGCTTTGAAGGCCATCCCCTGCCGATGAATTTTTTAGCACACATTGAGGATTGGAAAAAAAAGTTGGCATAAGTGCATTGTGACCGGAGGGGTTTACTTTGAAGGCGATAAAATAAATTTGGAAAAATAAATAAAGAGTTTTGAAAAAAAAAAAAATTGGTCTTGCTTTTGGGGCACAGTAGTAATGTCTATTAAATGTGAAAGTGTTAAAAGTTTACTTACCTGGGATCTGAGAAAGAATACCAGAATGAAATCAACCCCGAGATCCGAAAAAGAGAATTATTGCTGCCAATTGTTGCCTATTTGGTCTTAGAAACCAATATCCCATCAAAAAGAAGAACTCTGTACAAAACTCTCATAAGACCAGTATTAACATATGCGTCTGAAACATGGTCACTAACAGTATGAGAAGAGAAAATGTTGGTAATATTTGAAAGGAAAGTGCTAAGAACTATATTGGTAGTATCAATGACAATGGAAATTGGCGAAGAAGATACAATTTTGAACTTTACAAACATTTTAGAGATATTGAAATTCTAAAATTTATTAAACTGAGCAGAATGAGATGGGCTGGTCATCCTCATGAGAATGGAAAGTGATAGAGTTGCTTTGAAAGTTTTCAATGCAACCCCTTTTGGACAACGACCAAGGGGAAGACCGAAAATGGGTGGGTCGACTGTTTAGACTCTGATTTTAATGTTATTAAGATCAAAAACTGGAGGTCCACGGCCAAGAGGAGAACAGCCTGATTGGATCTGTTAAAGAAGGCCAAGGCCCACAACGGATTATCGAGCCAGTTATGATGATGATTAAATATAAAAATACATTATTGCTAAACGTATGTGAACTTTGTGTAAATAAAGTGAACTACGGTTTTGGATTGGTGTATATTACAACAGTTGTAACCTTGACGAAATTACCGACAGTTCTTTCTGATGGAATATCTCATCCTCCCAACAATCCTGTAGTTCCCCACAAAAAGGTTCTACTGGAGCATTGAAGTCCAAATATTAGGTTGTAACGAAAGTTCTGTCAGTTTTTCCGCTTGAAATGAAATTGAAAACTCGGTCAAAAATATATTTATTTAATTACCAACATAATCATCATTCTTTACCTTTATTTCTATTTCTTACCATTCTATTGTATTAAAACAAAGTATTAAAACATTATTTATTATTCATTAATTATTAAACTTTTTTTATTTATTATTCTAAGTATTAAGACATTACTTCATCCTAATGGATGATAATGCTCACATTATTAAGACACTGCCCACATTACCGACTGCAGACATAAGCTTATTGACATATTTAAAGTTTAAAAAATAATAAAAGCAATAAAAATAATAATAAAAATGATTATTTACAAAAATAAGGCTAAAAAAATAAATCTTATCGAACATTATATCTTGAAATCTACAGTTTTATTTTTCAAGAAAACTTGATTATTTCAATTATTAAAAAATATTTCAAATTTTTTTTGGTTGAAAATGATTTATCGTAATTTTTCAATAATAGGTTAATTGTTCCCAAAATGATAGATAAATGATTATTAGTTATTTAATTAAAAATTAACACCTATAAGGAGTATAACTTAGTCATTTTATTGGTCATAAATTAAGATATATAACAAACGAATTCCATTAATAAATTACTATTTTTTAAACAAATGAATTTCGTTAATTGCTACTATTTTTTTTTTTCATTAGTACATAACATTTTAACCACCATGAGCAATTAACTCACGAATACTGCTGACTGCTTTTTAATAACCTAATAATCAATCCACTTAAATTTAATCAAATTAAATTTCTGAAAATATATCTAACCTTCAAATATTTGACCTTCCCTTTTCAAAATGAATAGAAAGACAGCGAGAAATAAGGAAAATTTTTGAAAATATCCACTAGGAGAATGAATAAAAATTTTTTTATTCTGATCTTGATATAAAATCTTAAGAATATACTAATATATACCAAATAAAACAAAAAAATTATAAAATTAAACGATTTAAAAAATATCTCCTTCGTTAAAATATTTAATATTTTTCTAACACTAATCAAGAAAAAGAAAATCCAAGGCTACTGTTGGGAAAATATACATGTTAACTTTTAGGTATAAACGTTATTATATTGGGGGAAAAGTTAATCAATTTATAGATATATAAAGAGCTCGCTTATTGAAGCGCGCTTATTTAAATCTAATTCAGTTTTAAGTTTTAAATATATTTATATTTATTCAAATTGAGCTAAATGATAACAAGGAATTTTGGAAATATTTCGACACTTCTATTTTTATAAATAAACTTCAAAAACTTTATTCGTTTCTTACAATAAATAATCAAGGAAATTAAGCATCGAATAAGGGACAAAATTATGAAATGAAACGAAGAAATAAACTCGTTTCTTGAATATGTCCATTATTATTCCAATATCTAAATGGTAAGAGCTGATCTTTAATCAAAATAAAACCATCTGTTTTCAAAAAAATGCAAATTATTACTCTTATATAAATAGAATATTACTCCACTCATTTAATAAAAACACTTAGTAAAACTACATATATATACATGTAAATTTAGCCGCTTACAAAAGATGCATCCCGGCCGAAATCCCAATTTCTGTAGGGTTACACCGGTTTCAATAGATGCATCCCAGTCGAACCTACAGTTTTGTTAGATTTCTCTACCAGTCTAACAAAACTTGAACTTTTGAAGTGGGTGTCTAGGGATGTATTTCCAAACACATCAACGAAGCGTTGGTTTTCTCTCAACAACACATATTTAATTAAGCACGGTTATATATACATCAATATTTACATTAATAATTATTACATAACAGCCATTTTCTACCGCTGCTTGACGCAGCCCGTTGCAGTTTCGCCGTCTGCTAGCGTTCTCTTTCGAGCCCATCTACGGGGATCTTGCCCCTTCTCCAGGGGTCAGAGTTCAAAGTTGAATACTTCCCCCACATCGTAAACAGGCTCTGTCAAAGACAAGCGACCATAAGGTGTCGCTATCTGGTGATTACCAAAAAAAAAAAATCCTACATACATATTACTAAAAATATATATTACAATAAAATATAACTCCACTCGTTGAATAAAACACATTTAATAAATTGCATATACTCGTATATATACGCATCACTAAAAGATATATATTACTACAATATACTACTCCACTCGTTTAACAAAAAAAACATTTAATAAAATTGTATATATATACAAATTACTAAAAAATATATATTACAATAAAATATTACTCCGCTCGTTTAATAAAAATCATTTAATAAAATTGTATATAAATACATACATATTACTAAAAAATAAATATTACAATAAAATACTACTCCTTTCGTTTGATAAAACACATTTAATAAAATTACATAATATATATATATATATATATATATATATAACTAAAAAGGTATATTACTAAATACTACTCCCTCGTTTAATAAAAAACATTTAATAAAATTATATTTATATATATATATTACTAAAAGATATATATTACTGTAAAATACTGCTCCATTCGTTTAATATAAAACATTTTATAAAATTGCATTTATCTACATATTACTGAAAAATATATATTACAATAAAATATTTCACCCTTCATTTAATAAAAAATATTTAATAAAATTGAATATATATAGAGAGAAAAAGTGTTTATCAAATGAAGCTCTTAAATCTAATTAAATGTCACTCCATAAAGAACATTCGATACTACGCTAATAGAACGGAACAGCAACAAGGAAGCCTCGATTTGTTGGAGCACTTCTACTGGGAGAAAAGAAGTCACCGTATCTCATTCCTTCAGCAAACATATAAATTGTTCCTGTGGCTCCCGGCAGTTTATCGATAACGAACAGGGAAAACGGGGAGGGGAAAAGGGAAGAAAAAAAGATTGTAACTGTGACTGCAATCATGAGTAGTGCGTGACACATCCCAAGGGCCTCGTTACATCCCGATGGAGATAAGGAGCAATTGGTTTGGCTGTGGTCGGCGCGAGTAAATAGTTCCCAAAGTGAGGAAGAACACTATTGAATTGGGGAGGCTGATCTTTCCACTTCCACGTTCGAATCCCTTGGGGTGGTTTGCTCTCCCCTTCCTTCCTTCCCTCCCGCGTGCAGAGATGCTGATGAATCGTTTGATAATAATGCATTTGTGGTCGAAATTTTTTTTAAAAATATTAATTTAAACATCCAGATTATATTGGTTTAGCTGGTCATATAGTAAATTATAAATGCTTATCTATTTCAAACGGTTTAATAAGAAAAACTGTTACATATTATAATAAACAAACGACAAATTATCTTTTTAAGAGGAAGATAATTTTTATTTGTATGCAAAATAAGTTATAATTATTTACAAAATATGTTTCGAATTAAATGAATAGAGAGTTTTTGCATAACGTTTTTTATCTTCCGATATTTTTTTCTTCCTAGCGCGCATGCTCATAGGAATAGCTCAGTAGTGCAGTATTACAGATAAGCATGCGCAATAGGTACAATGTTTCTTATGAGCATGCGCGCTAGGAAGAAAAATATCGGACGATAAAAAAACGTTATGCAAAAAACTCTCTATTGTTTTATTTGTAACAAAACACAGAGTTTTCTACAATTAACATTTCTTATAATACATTCATTCATTCGTAACACATACACATTTCGTTTCTTGTAACAATTATAATTGACATTAGGTCTAAATCTATCAATTTATTCCTATAAACAGTTGTGTTCGTCAGGCCTAATCTGTTAAGAGCAGGGACGGCATGAAGGCCAATTTGCTCGCGGTCTGCTCTTTGGAGCTTCAAGTTCGAATTCTGGCGATGGCATGAATGTTTGTGAGTGGTTCGGAATCCATGTTAAACTGTAAGTTCTGGTCTAGTTAGCTCAAAGTATGCACAAAATGACCGTAGAGCTTCAAACTAAACCAAACCTTAGAGCAAGGGGTAGAAAAATTTTGCGTTTTAGATGGAATAGTCAAATCTTTCGTCTTATAATAATTTAAATATTGATCGAATTGCATATATTTTTTTACAGTTTTGTGAGTAAAAAGTGTAAAACAGGGAGTCACAGAAATAGTTGAAAATCTGATCTTTTTCGTTATTCCCCCCCCTCCCCCTACTGTGGTGATAGACCTCACGTATAGTACAGTGCCTGATATCAGAGATTTTAAAGATAATCATAGTTAAAATTACTAACATTTATACAAATATGCTGTAGCATGTTTAAAGAGACCTGAGCCTTTTGTTTGTATATTTTGAGTGCTAGCTCTGACCTTTGACCTACCTTAAAAATGTGCTGTAGATTATGTAATAAAAAATATATACGAGGGTCACTCTGAAATTTTTCAGATATGGCTAAGTAGTACAAGTTTAACTTACCAAATTTTAAGAGTGTTCAAAGTAGTCCCCTCCAACATCAATGCGCTTTTTGCAGACGATTTTTCAAAGATTAAATGCTTCCCGCTGACCAGTCTCGTACTTCTGAAGAAAACGGCATTCATTACGTTTTTCATTGCTCATTGTCTTTTCACCATTGTTGGTTTGGGGTCATCTTCAAAGACCCATACTTTACTTTCTTGTCGTGTTGGAACGTCAAAAAACGGTATGTAAGTTTCATCACCAGTTATGATTTTAGAAATAAGGCTATCGTTAAATAATTTTATGGTTTCTTTGCAGATTCTGACACGCTCCGTTTTTGGTATTCTGTTAAATTATGGAAGACCCAACGACAAACTAATTTTTTCATATGCAGTTCTTCATGAATAATTCTATGTATAGCTGCGGATCCAATGTTAAGTTTCTTCTGTATCATTTGGTAAGTGCAGCGATTATCATCGACCAACATTTTTCGTATGGCCGACACATTTTCTGGAACTACAGCAGGTGAAGGTCTTCCTGTGTGTTCTTGATCCAGCAGAGAACTTTGACCTCTACGAAATTCTGTAAACCATCTAAATACAGTAGCACAAGATGGAGCTTCGTCTTCATATGCTAGTTGTAGACGTTGAAGGCATTCTTCTTAATTTAACCCCATTTTAAAATCACAGAAAATAGCGCGATAATGCACTCGCGTCAATTCCATTTTCCTTTCTTCCAAAATCTATTCTACGACAGCTAAATTGCAATAGTTTCCACAAATTATCGTTTGCGGCCATAAAAGAGTTCAAATTTACAAATTTAATGAATATTTTTTTTTGCGTTTGTCGTCTGCCACTGTGTCAAAAATTTCATAGTTACCCTCGTATTGAATAGATATAATACTTGATAATAATAATTATTTGATAACAAATCTGGCGAAACTCGACCTATTTTGTTTTATAATATAGATTGTCTTTATAATATTTATTCTCTCCCCAAATTATGTTTATTATTGATCTCTTAGTGAAATATTCCAGTATACATGTAATTCCTATTAAAATCTTTTCTGAACACTAATTAACTCGTGGAAAAATTAATTTTTAATTTTGGATTAAAAAGAATGTTTTGAGCTACCTTGTAAGGCAGACACTAGTTTACTTGAGATATAATAATCATCTGGCAACAATCATTCTATCGAGGTTTCATGTGGTTTAACAAACAATTATTTTGATAACGACAGTTTAGAAATTTTCAATAATGCAGGCAGATAGAAATATTTGAAAATCTGATTTTATGAAAATGTTGTTCTACTGTATGATTTTTTTTCACTGTGGTGACAGACGTCGCATGTCGTACACCAGAGATTTCGAAGATAACAGTAGATAAAATTGCGAACATTTATGCAAACATTAATATATTTAATAAAAAAGATGATTTCGATGAAAAGATGAAAACGAATTTTCGAAATGTATTGTAGGATAATCTAGATGAAACGATGAAAACGAACTTTCAAGATGTATCGTAGGATAATTTCAATGAAACGAGGAAAACGAATTTTCGAGATGTATCATAGTTTAGTTTAGTTTGCCGTTCTACGGTCATTTTTTGCACACTTTAGGCTAATTAGACTGGGAGCTGCAGCTTAACATGGACTCTTAACCACCAACCTCTATGCCACCACCTGAATTCCACCTGAAGCCTGTGATACCAAAGGACCAGAGAGCTAGCCAATTGGCTATCAGGCCACCAAGATGTATTCTAGGATAATCTCGACGAAAACGAATTTTTCAGATGTACCATAGGATAATCTCGATGAAACGATGAAAACGAATTTTGAGATGTATTGTAGGATAATCTCGATAAAAAAGATAAAAACGAATTTTCGAGTAGTATCCTAGGATAATCTCGAAAGCCCTGGCAATGAATCTGGAGGATACAGCTCAAACCTAATGGACAATCTGAATAGCTAAATTTATATTTGAATTTCTATAAAAGCAAATAAGCTAGGATAAAAACTTATTGATCATAATTCTACCAATGGATATTTTCGATTTTAATAAATAAAAATCGTTCTCAAATAAAATTGGGTTTAATTAAAAAAAAAAAAAAAAAAAAAAGCTGTTTTTGTTTTTTAAGTGGTTTGAAACAAAGATAATGCATGAAACCTAAAATTAAAAAATTGGCTTTGTGTGTTCTGTACCATAAGACGGAAAGTATGCGCAGATGGTCAACTCTTACTGTTCGATCACCCTCAAAGGAAAGGGAGACATAATAAAAAAAATATTCTGAATGAGTGAAGCGCCCTTGCTACAATTGCTCCTGAAGGACTCTTTTCTTCCGCGGTTGCTTTGACCTTATCATCTTCCGCGCAGTGGTGATTATGGAGTGCGGTTTTACGAATGATGGGCCTTTTAATCAATGAAATCGGATTACTTCTCCCGGGGATTTTATTCTTCTTCCGCTTATCGGACTTTACCCCGCCTGTGTGGTAGAGGTTAAATCATTAACGGCGGTTGCGGATATCGACTTTTCACTCAGCCTCCGGAAAAACATGAAAGGAAAGAAAAAAAAAAAAAGGGAAAGATTTATTTTGAATTTATTTTGTATTCCCTTTCATCTTCTAAATAGCTATATTTCAAAGAATTATTCTTTTTAGTATAAATGGTTTTAACTCACTTTATGTCTAATCCTATAATAAAAGACTATATATATTATCTTACTTGTCGATAGTAAAACTGAATTACTATTGAAAAGTAGAGGATCTGGAGAGATTTGGATAGGCATCGTATTTTTAAAAATTTTATGGAATGATGGTATGGATGTCATGAAACGACAAAAGAAAGCGCTGGATCTATCACATTTCTTTATCTTAATTCAAAACCTGGAGGCGAGAGACAAAAACAATTTTAGGGAACGCTTCGTTTCACTTCAGGCTTATTGAAGAAGATTGAAAAAGAAGAAGATGATTGTTTATCCTATATGAATATGCATAATTTAAAAAATGAATGTGAAACATCTTTTTTAAGTATTTTACCTTTTCGAGATATAAGCAAAAAAATTACTGATGGCAACAGATCTATCGGAATTACAAAAGTGATATCGTGATTACGTGATTATTGTGATTTCGTGATTACAAAAGATCTATTCATAAGGATTAAAAATAAATCTTGTAAAAAAATCTAGATCTTTTTCTTCTTCATTGGCGCAACAGGCCCATGGAGGGCCAAGGCCGTCTGCCTACCGGCAGATTTCGTGATGGGAGACGTTTTTTTTTTACGGGGTAAGGTTATCAGCCCTACGTCCAATGCTCTACAGTCATATTATACCGGTGACCTACGGTGTAAAGTGAATTCAAACCACTACAAATATCCTTGAAACGGCCGGAACTTTAACCCGAAACCTGTAGCTACGAAAGCCAGAGCGCTAAAAGTCTAGAACAGCAAAATTAAATAAATAACTACTAGGCTGAAAAGAACTACTAGAAAGATTTAAAAGTGATGTTAAAATGTAATAATTCAAAAATTGGCAAATGTATCTTTGCTTAAAAGATTTAAATAAGTTTAAAGTTAGAGGCTTATCATACTCGTATGTTTCTGAGCTTCTTTCGTTGCTCCATAAGCATCGTGTATTTTTTTTTTCCCACACTCTTGAAAGGATGTTAGTCATTGAATTATTCCTGTGATTTATGTCACAAAACTTCACATTATGTTCATGTATACGAAAAGTCCCAACGGAAGTGATTTCCTTCTTGCCTGGTTTTGTGAATTCTTGCTGTATAGATTGAAAGAAATTTACTCCTTCCTTCTTATAGCACAGGTTTATTTCTTTTATAAAATAGTTACATATGCATAGCAATATATTTACACGGTTACAATTATATAGTCGGAAGTTATAAGGAGTTCAAATTTTTAACCCTTTTTGTCTGATGGCCGTCGGCATACTCTCCCTTGACTTATATTGTTTTTTTACATTAGTTGTAGCCTTTTTTTCCTCACTGGAAGAGTTGTGGCATTTCATTCCCAAGAGAGAGAAATGTACTGACAAGTACATAACAAAAACCCAACATTCAAATTTGACAGCAGATAAGTAGTGCTGTGAGTAGTTATATTGCATGCAATTAGTGTTTTGTAATACAAATAATTACTCTAAATAACAGATATTTGTAATTACAAAAAAACATTATGGATAGATTTCAATAATAATGCATTGTATATGTATCCTGCTGGACGTTAAAAAGAGAATTGTAGAGAATATTTTATAATAATACAAAAAAAGTTTAAAGTTATTTTATAATAATAAAAAATTATAAAATCCTTAATAAATAAAATTAAACTAAGTTTTTAATAAATTATTATAAAATATAGCTAACAAAACCTAAGTAATTTAAACTTTTTAAAAATTCAATGTTCTATGAATTATTTTTAACTGCAATTTTATTTTGTTTTCCAATCAGCCTTTTTAAAATCTTAGTACTTAGAATTTAGATTGGGTTTTTAAACGATGCACGATGGTTGCATTTCTAAAAAGTTGTTTCGAATATGATCCGATTATAAATTTAATCAAGATTTGGTTTACCACTCTACGGTCATTTTTTGCACACTTTTAGCTCATTAGACCGGGACCTACAGTTTTAACGTGGTTCCGAATCACTAACAAACATCCATGCCACCGCCAGGATTCAGACCTGAAGCACCAACGGCCTGAGCGCTAGTCAATTGCCCATCAGACCGCATTTCAACAAGAAGCTGAAGCCATTTAAATTTAATCCATTTTTATTTCATTACTTTTGAAATTTATCAATATTAAAAATTTTACAAATCCCACATGCATAAAAAGAAAATTTCTTGATTAAATCAACAAATACTCTCATTCCAAGATAAAATTTGATCGTGTACTTTATAATACAGCAAAAACATCTAATCTGATTTTACCCATAGAGGATTTTATTCCGGTTTTAAACATTCTTCAGGAACGAATATCCATCCCTCCCGCTTGATAAAGTATCGTCTGCGACAAATTACAGTGATTCACAAATGTATATATTTCATGGGGGGGAGAGGAGATAAATGGGGGATCTGACAAATACATCATATTTCTAACGGCTCTTCACTTCGAGATACATAAATATATCGGAAGTGACCCCCTATCTGGTCCTCCCCCTCATAACTCCCAGATACCAAGAAAAGCAGATACTAAATATGGATGAAGGAGGGAATTCCTTTCCTTCCCTCTCCATCATCCGTGAAGTAGATTTTTGCTCTAGAAGAGAGAAAAGATAATAGGAGAGTAAAAGCTGGGGCACTGCGCATGTGTGCGGAGCGAACTGTAATAATTCTATGAAGCCGCACTCGATTTAAGATAGAGGGTTCTGAAACTTTTACGCACTGTAAGGACAAAGGGGTTTTATCCTTTAAAAAAGATTTTTATATGAATTTTTTTTTTTCTCAAAACATCATAATTCAAATCACCATACCAGTTCACCATTTCGAGGATATAATTTGAACTTACAATATCTAAAAAGGTAAACAATTTATTAAAATAGGCATTATTAACTTGCATTTTATTGATTCACCCATACATTTGTAATTACAATTTTTCCAATTCTAATAATTCGATTTGATATACGGATATAGTATATTTACTGATATATAATATTGATAAATAGTATAATATTATATGTACATATGTGCATAACACTATATATACACAATATTATATTATATTTAGCATAATAAATATTTATTTTTCTTCTTTATAGGTGCAACAGCCCCATGGTGGGTCAAAGCCGTCTGCCTACTGGCAGATTTCGAGACAGGAGATGTTTTCTTTCTAAAGGGGTAGGGTTGTCAAGCCTACATCCACCGGTCATATTAGACAGGGACCTACGATTTAAAGTGGATTCCGAACCCCTACAAGCATCCAGGGCACCGTCTACAAGCATCCATGGCATAAACTGTGGCACCATGGCAAAGATGCATGACAAACTTGTGGCACCGAGTTCCAGAGGGCTAGTCACTCAGCCATCAGGCCCCAAATATTTATTTCTTTATCATCATTGGCGCAGCAGTCCCATGGTGGCCCAAGACCGTCTGCTTACTCTCCAAATTTCGAGACATGCTCTAGAACGAACCCGAAACCTGTGGCATCAAGCGCCTCTCACTTGGTCATCAGGACCAAATATTTATTTACTGATGTAGAATATATTTTTTTTGTTCTAATGCAGCTGACAAACACTTAGACAGCTTGGTCTTGGATGCCTTAAGGCAAGCGCTGCACAGACGTTACTCACTTTGCATTACCCAGGGAGTGCATGTAACTTGAAGATAAGCCACGGAGTAACAATACCGCCGCAACGCTCTACGATTCTATTAGACCGGGACCTATGTTTTAAAGTGGATTCCGAACCACAACAGACATCCATGTGGCCCCGCCGGGACTCGAACCCGAAACCCGTGGTACCGAGCGCCAGAGCGCTAGCCACTGGGCCATTCAAGCCCTGATATAGAATATAATATCGTATATATTTGAAGTTGATTAAATTTTACCCATCCTGCAGCATGAAAAAGTAACATAGAAAAATTTGTAAATATTTTGGTATAGTATTTCAAGTTGGTATTTATTTGGTATAGTATTACAATTTTGCGCGTGTAGCCTGCTGAAATTTTGCGTATTATTTATTAAACCTGTTACAAACAATTATGAGAGATGCTGATTATCACAAACTTCCTTTTTGAAAAGCAAAGATTTTCTGTAATATATGGTTTCAAACGATAAAATTAGGGCCTGATGACCCAGTAACCGGCCCTCGGTTTCACAGGTTTCGGTTCGAGTCCGGGCGGTGCCGTGAATGTTTGTAATGGTACGGAATCCACTTTAAACAGTAGATCTCGGTATAATACGATTGTTAGACGTAGTACAACGAACTGTACCCCCGTAAAAAGAAAGCATCCCTTGTCTCGAAACCTCCCAGTAGGCAGAAGGCCTTGGCCCACTATGAGGATGTCGCATCAATGGAGACTGGTTTGGTTTGTCGCTCTACGGACATTTTGTGTACACTTTAGGCTAATTAGACCAGGACCTACAGTTTAAGGTGGATCCCGGGCACACTCACAAGCATCCATGCCATCGCCAGGGATTCTAACCTGAAACCTGTGGTACCAAAGGCCAGAGAGCTAGCCAATTGGTCATCAGGCCATTTTGCAGTTTAGAAGTTTAAACCGAACGAATCAGTTGAGTTTCAAAATTAATTAGTTGGGTTTCAAACTGAGCAAGTTAGGGGTAAAAATCTAAGATCTGTACCCTTTGTGCCAAATGTTGCGAGGATGCCAAGTCAGCATAATAATAAATGCACCGGTAGTTTTGTGGCAAAATGATACTATGCCTTCACTAGGATGCAAAATCACCAAGTAAAACAAACAAAATGGCTGCCGAAGTTCAGCATCATTGCTTTGTAAAACGCAATTTTTCTAAAATTCATCGCTATCATGCCAACATTAGTAGCCAAACAGCTATTACATCAAAGTTTATTCAGAAAGTGCTTTTAAGCCAAAGTTTGTCATTTGAATGCCAAAATGTTATCATTATGCTGTCAATTGTAATCCTTGAAATGCTTTTGCACCAACATTTTATCACTTTATCAACAAACTTTTTTCACTGAGCAAATTTTGTTTAAATATTTTTTAATGTTTTTGACCGTCAGGTCGCACACAGGAAAAGAAAAAAAAAATGATAAAATTAGATAAAAAGCAACTTTTTTTTTTTAATGGGAATATATTATTGATTCTGGTACGAGTTTCCCCAGTTCCAGTTACAGAAGTAGATTTGTATTCCATCTTCAATGACTGAATTTATTTCGTCTTTAATAACACCAATTTTCAACCTGTTTTTCAGCGTATTCAAGAAGTGGAAATATGCATCTGCTGTAATATCCCAAATAAATGGGTTTTTACTAAACATACAGATATGATTTAAATATTATTGACGAAAGTCAAGAAAATGGTTATTAATAAAATTGTAGCTAATAATAAAAAATAGCTTAATTAATAAAAATGTGGTTATTTTAACATATTTTTAAAGATACTCTTCAGCGCTTGTTTTTGAATTTTGACACCATTGGCATTATTGCAATGCATAAAGCCAAAACCATTACAGTGTTTAAATGTACAGTGAAAAGACACTGATTTGGTTTGTCAGTCTACGGTCATTTTGAGCACACTTTGAGCAAATTAGACCCTGGACCCACAGTTTAAAGTGAATTCCGAAAACCACCAACAAACATTCTTGCCACTGCTAGATCTGAACTGAAGCTTGGGTGTCAAAGGCCAGATTGATCAGCATGTGTCTGTTATTGAAGTGTACAAACTGAGAAAATCCAATCCAAGATCTCTAAAAATTTAAATTCAACTGATTAAGAAGTTTGTTTACAAAAGAAAAACTTTATTATAAAGAAAAGAAGCGAGTATTTTTACTTGTTTGTAGGAAAATATCGACTGGACAGAATTTCTCAAATTAAAAAATAATGATAAAAAAATAGAGTTATTAAATAGGGAAATTAAGAAACAAATACTGATAGCTTATTGATTTCTATGACGATTATAAAAGACTGGAAGAAAGAGTTTAAGAGCAAGGAGGGACTGCGTGAACTACTTAATCCCGCGGCAAGTGTCGTTCCCGAAACCTCCTCACAACCAATTCGTTTCAGTATGGTATAAACCGATTCTCCGCTACATAAACACTTTTATTTTATTTATTATTTATTTTTCAAATCTGCCACCATATGAACATTATTAGCAGGAAATAGTAAAAATATCTAAATATAAAATAATATAAAAACCATGTAACAAAATATTATATATGTTGTTGTTTCTTATCCCACTTGGTTGACAACAAAATCTAGAGAGCAAGTACAAGAACCCGTGTGCTCACAGGAAAGGGGGAAAGGAAGGAGCGGCAGCTTCTGTTGTGATGGAGCAGCCGTAGGTAGAGTCTGAATTGTCCTCGTGACGCTGAAGGCGACGGCAGTGCCTTCGGGGAGGGGGCGAGCATTACGTATTTACATAAAATACAAAACATTTGCTTATCTTACGGAAGAAAACCCGTAAACCCCCATCAGGTAGTCCTGACTCAAGACGAGGAAGATGCTGAACATCACAAACGCCCCCAGTCTGCTCGTATTTTGAACGCCTGGCTCCTGCCGCTGAAAAGGAGGTGTAGTGCCTGAGGACTTTGAGGGTAATCCTCTCATCTCCACATTTATTTTTCGTACTGGAGGAAACCTGGAAAACTCCCCACCAAGTAGTCCGACTAACGAGACAAGACGCTAAGCATGACAAACTCCATTGAGTCTCCTCGTTTTTGAGAAAACAGTATCTGCAACAAAGCCGTGTCAGCGGATGGAATCTCCACCCTATCACTCACTAGCGGCACACGTTGCTACTTCGAGCCTCGAGTCGGCTTTGAATATTATTTATTAAATTAATTTTAAAAATCAAGCATTTTTGAAAATGATAAAATCACAGATTTCACTTTTTCAATTGTAGCAAATGGTTCTTTTGCTCAGAAGAAGAGCAGCAATTGCCTCATCGTTGCTGTATCGCAAAAAGAACGGCTTGCTTGAAATAGATGCGCATCAAAGCAAAGCAAAACATAACAATGTTTAAAAACAAACTTTCTTCAAAGGCAAACTTCTAATATTATTTAAATTACTACTTAAATATTACTTAAATTACTTATATCAAAGGATTGTAAAACCAAAATTTTATTGCTTTCATACTTTCTCTTTAACGGCATACTTTAAGACGATTCTGCTTTGTGACCGCCATGCTTACTGGTGGTATTTTTCAAGAGAAACAGGATACATCTTAATGCCGTCAAATATGCGTCTATGTGCACAGTAGAAAAGCATTGTGACGTACGTGGATTAGTGATTCCATTCCTATTCAAAGAAATAAAACGCACGCACAGGAAATCGCATTTCCATTGGTTATTGTTCCTGGAAACATGCGCAATTTCGCAATCTTTACTTCTTTGTATCGGAAGCTGTGGTCGATGAGATCGGAAACGATTAGGAAAAAGCCGATATCGTCCTTTCAAATCATTGGTAGTGTTGTCGATAAAATAGCTTGTTTATGGGAATTGATTGAGTGTAATATGCGGACGATATAATTAATTCTGCTCGACTTTCTTGTTTCATGTTTGTAGTATTGCTGCCATAGAAAAATTTATTATTCATTTATTTTAAGCAACACTATAAATTATTTACGGAAATGATTAAGCTACTGGGCTCGACTGACCGATGGCTGTGCAGCGCCTGGCGCTCGGCACCACACGGATTTCGGTGGTTCGAGTCTCCTGGCGGTGCCATGGATGTGTTTGTAGTGGTTCGAATTCCACTTTAAATCGTAGGTCCCGGTATAATATGGGTAGCATGTGGATAATATTATTCGTGTCCGTAGCATATCTGCAAGCTAAAAGCGCCCCCTGGGTGGTGCTGAATGAGTAACAATGATGCAGTCTTTGCTTATGGCATAAAAATAACTGTCTCTGCATTGCCAGCTGCATTAGAAAAAAAAAACCCCATTAAAAATGATGATTTGAAGTTTTTAATTCAATTAAAATAGATTCGTGATAATGATTCAATAATATAAATTAAATTCCTACTTTTATAATCCTATATTCAAAATGTGAAGATCGGTGACAAGAATCAGTTTGAAAATCCTACTTTTTAGATTTCGACTCTTTAACCACTCCTGCCTCCCAAATACTAGAAGTTAATGCTGAAATTAAATATTAAGGATGGAATTCATTTGCATCTTTCATTAATTCAACTAGTAACAAAAAAGCAATTTGCTTCAGCAGCATGCCAAGTAAGTGTTGATCCACAATGAAAGAAGATCATAGAAAACTACTCTATTATTAAGAAATAATAAGATTTGATGTATTACAAATATACAATGTTTGTGCTAAAAATGTACGATTTTCTTTGTTTGTCTTATGCTATTCTAAAATATTTTGGTACCTGATAATTTGGTACAGTTATTTTAAAGATTTTTTTCTTTTACTAAAGCAAATTTATGAAAGTACTACAATGCCTTTAAGTTTGTGCAAATGCTAGACATTTAAAGTTGGGGGAAAAAAGAAAAAAAAAAACCCCTCCTTTGTTGTACAAAAACTGTTTTTATAACTATACGAGTAATAAAAGTCTTTGGATTTATTTCTCAAATCCTTCTAAACTAGTAAAGATCATTATATAAAATTACGGGAAAAAGTCAGAAATCGCTAAAAAAACTGGACTCCGCAGTCGGGAGGAGGGAA